>JAKTUW010000021.1:0-132152 GCA_030556915.1 Wickerhamiella qilinensis
CTCGCACGGTGCTCGCGGCGGGCAGCGTGGCCGGGCCCTCGGGCGCCACGTGGATCCGGCGCGCGCCGTGCCAGCGCGGGCCGAGCCGCGCGCAATTGGGCGACGCTCTGATCGCCGTCCCAGCCATACTAGTGTCGAGTGGGAGGAGCAGCGCAGCGATGCTGGGGCAGCTGGCTGGGGCAGCTGGCTGGGAGGAGCAGCCGGGCAGATCAGCTCGGAGGGGCCGGCGCCAGGCAGGCAGCCCTGCGCAGGGAGGACAAACAAAAAAAAAAAAAACACTCCCGAGCGAAACGAAACCAAATCCAAGCCACACCCGACCTGAGTTGGGTACGGTTCCGGCGCGGGCCTGCTTGCCGGCTCCAGTCTTTGTGTTCCAGCGCGGCGGCCGTCGCCGCTGCTGCCGCTCCCGCCGCTGCCGCTGCTGCCGCTGCTGCTGCCGCTGGCCCGCTCCCTGCAGCCCCTTTTGCTTGCGAGGCTGCATCCCAACCTATGTACCCTGCCGACCCCGGGCTCACATGCGTTTAGTCATGACATCCACTAGCCAGGCCATCGCCAGATCGCTGGCCACGGGCCGGCCCATGGTCATTGCCGTCGAGCCGCGGGCGCCGGAGAGCTCGTGGGTCGCCGCAGTGCTGGCGGACGACCGCGTGGCTGCTGCGCTCGCCGCGGGGGCCGTACTCCTGCGCGTCGCCCGCGACTCGCCCGACTACGCCCAGCTGGCCCAGGTGTTCCCCGTGGACGGCACGCCGGCCATTCTGGCCGTCGCCTCCCGCGCCGTGGTGTTGCACCTCACGGCGCCCCACTCGCCGACCGAGTTCCTTACAAAGTGGGCGCAGACGGTCCCTGCTGAGCAGGCGCAGCCGCCGGCCGCGTCGGCGACGCCCGCGCAGCCAGCGTCTCCCCAGCCGGCACGGTCTCCCACTGTCGCTGAGGGGCCTGCGGGGTCTGCGGGGGAGCCCTCAGCGCCCACCCGCCCAAGCGTCCACGAGCACTACACTACACCGCCCACAGCACCATCCACAGCGCCCGCCTCGGTGCCCACATCTTCCATGCCCGCTCCAGCGACGCCAGACTCCCCGCGGGCGCGCGACGTGGCGTCGACGTCCTCTGTCACGGCGGCGTACAGCGCGGTCGATCTCGGCGGCAGCGTGGGCACAAACCGCGGCTCGGGGCCCACCGTCACTGCCGAGCAGCTCCCGGCTGCCGCCACGGTAGCCGCGACAGCCGGCACCAAGACGACGGCGCCCGCGACCCGCACTGTGCATGCCAGCCCAGTGGCCACGGGGGCCGGGGCCGGGGCTGGGGCCGGGGCGGCGGCAGCAGAGAAGCCCCGGAGCTATAGCCGGACGCTGTCGCACTCTGACGAGCCAAAGTCGGAGCGCGAGCGCATTCTCAAGCTGGTCGAAGCCGACCGCCGAGAGACTGAGTCGCGCCGCGCCCGGCCATCCTTCAGCACAGCCAGCACGAGCGCAGGCGGCCTCGGCAACGGCCACGCGGCAGCTAGCGCTTCTGGGTCATCAGGGGAGAGAGCGGCAGCGCCGCCGGGCGCGCGCACCAAATGCAGTCTCGCCATCCGCTTTCTGGACAGCCACCAGCTCAAGGCCGAGTTTGGCCGCACAGACACGCTGCAGGCCGTGCGCCAGTGGGTAGCCAGCCAGACCCCCGAGGAACAGGGCCCATTCCTGTTCTGCCAGGTGTACCCGCGCCGGACGTTTGAGGCTGCTGAGGAGGTCCAGACTCTGGACGAGCTGGGACTGTTCCCGTCGGCCAACCTCATTCTCAAGCAGCCACCGGCAAGTGCTGCCCAGGCCTACGCCGAGACCACCCAGGGCTGGGGCGGCTGGCTCAAGTCTTGGGTCAGATAGATGAGAGGTGCAGGGGAGAGCGAGGGCACCGGCCCCACACCCCGCCGTTACGAAATATTTATTGCCTTGCCTTGCAGGCGGCGTGGCCTGACTGCTGTGTATCTCAAAGCTTGGTATTTTATCTTAAATAGTGTGGCTTACATGGCTATAAATAATGCATCAGCTTGCAGACAGGCGCTCGAGCTCGAGCAGCTCTTCTTCCGTCGCTTCGTCTGCCTGCCCATCCGCCTGCCCGTCTGCCAGCTCGTCCGCCTGCCCGGTGGCCTGCCCGGTGGCCGGAGGGTGCTGTGGGGCGTTGAGGCCCTGTAAAATCTTCTCGCGGTGCTCTCTTTCGGCCGTTTCGGCTATGGCAGGATCCTTCTGCGCCTTGCCGCTGCCACGCTCCGCCTCGGAAGCTAGCGCCGCCAGCTCCTGCTCGACGGACGCCTCGTCTACATCGTCGTTGGACAGCGACACGTTAGCCAGCTCTGCGGCCACGGCGTCCGTCTCTTCGATGTTGACCCGGATCCCGTCCAGGAGCACCGACACGTCTTCGGGCGCGCCCACCTTCTTGTTTAGCGAGCCCAGCAGCTTGTTGCCCTGCTGCAGCGCCGCGATGGTCTGTTCCTGGCTGCTCGCCTCGTCGACCCGGTCGAGAATGGTCTGCAGCTGGTCGACAAGCGCCAGCGCCTGCTTGTGCGACTTGTCGGCCGACCGTCGGTTCTGCAGCGCGCGGCGGGCCAGGGCGGTCTGCTTGTTCTTCACGGCGGCGCGAGCCGCAGCCTCGGCCTCGGCCGCCTCCGTGGCCAGCACGTCGGCCCGAGCCGTCACCAAGGCAATTTGGTCGCGTAGTGACGCGACTGCAACATCGTCCTCGGTAATACGGCCCTTGCCTATTTTCAGCACGCTCTTCTTCTTGTCAAAGGCTATTTGGCCGGACTCGCGCGACAGGTAGATCAAGATGTAGTCCACGTCCGTCTCCGACAAGCCCAGCCGGTTCTGCTCGACCAGGCGCTGGACCTGCGACTCGTTGAATATGTTGGAGGTGAGCGTTTCGCCCGCCTGCCGGCTCGCCCGCTTGAGCAGCTGCAAGACGCCGGCCGCCTGCCGCTTGAGTGCCTCGACCACTATGTACTTTTCGGACCGCAATTGGCCCACCGCGCCCGCATTCCAGCTTGTGTTGACGACCTTGCTCGTCAGCCAGGCTAGCGTGCCCAGCGCCAGGCTGGATGCCTTGAGCTCGGTGCGCAGCATCGGGCGCGAGGCGGACTTGAACTTCGATCCGGGGACCAGCACGCCGTCGCGGACCAGCTCGTTGAACACTGCATCCAGCGCCAGCGGCGTGCCGTTCACGGCGTCGCCAAAGGCGCCGATGAGCCGGTTCCCCGCCTCGAGCGCCGTGGCGTCCTCAAACGCCTGCCTGTTCAAGGCCTCTACCAGTACCGACTTCCAGGCGTTGACGTTGGCAAAGTAGCCGTCCTCGTTGGTCTCGCGCAGGCGGGCAAAGTTCGAGTACAGCGAGACCTTGCGGCTGTCAGTGAACTGCGGGTTGTCCCGCAGCACCAGGCGCAGCGTCTCTGCGTTCATGGCCACAATACTTTCTATGGGGGCCCCGTGCAGAATCTAATTAGTCGCTTTGGACTGCGCTGCAGCCGGCAGCTGGGCGTTGGCACGTGATGGTGTGTATGTGTAAGTTGTGTGTGTGTGTCAAATCTCACTTTCCTCCCCAAGCTTGGCGATTGGGCACCAGCCTGCCCATCGTCTGTTTACCGCTTACTGCTTGCCTTCTGGGCCGGGGATAGGACCATTCCAGTCCTTGAAAGACCTCTTGGGGTTGAGCCGCCGAATGGCACCAAAGAGAGCCCATAGAGAGACAAACGAGTCCCCACCATCGACGGGCCGTAAAAGAGCACATGTGGGCAATGCCTTGAGCTCCAACTCGAGCTGCAACTCGGGCCACGGCGTGAGCCTGCTAGATCTGGCCGCAGCTATGTCACCGCCCTTTGCTTTCAGATCAACGAAGAACTCCAAGGTGGCTGGGAACATTGGCATGTATTCGGCGAGCCATAAAGAGAAGTATCGCCAGTACCTCAATCGCCATGACGGAGCCAAAGTTTTGGATCAGGCGTAGAGGCTTTGGTAGATAAAATGTGCGGTCAAACACGAAGCACGCTCGAGGCTAGCTCAATGCTTTCCAAGGCATCAAGAGACACACGCACAACGAGCTGCTTTCATTGTAACACTCTGCTCCGTTATTTATTGATATATATATATATTCATATATACCACACTCTTGATGCTTCTGGTCTTGTGGCCAGCCATAAGTGCCTACTAGATAGCGATTGACGTGAGAGGCAGACGTGGATAAAGATAGAACAGCCCTAACCCTGCAGCGTGGATCCGGGCGCAGCGACGCTCAGCCGCATGCTCGAGCAGCAACCCATGAACTACCGCCGTGCCTGCACCAAGTCGTGGAAAATAGCAATGCCTTGTTTGGGCAAAATTCTACGCCCCTTTCGCGGTTTGCATCCGGCTCCCGCCGTCTGCCTCTCAATTCGTGTACCTTCCCAGTACAGGCAATGTCCCAGCCTCCCGTGGCCCTGGGGCCTTCTGCTCCCTCGCCTCGCCTGCGCCTGGCCCCTTGCAGGAGGCTGACGCGCCCGACTCCCGTCAGACCCTCGACAGGGCAGGTTACGGGTCCGGGCTGCATAACGGCCTACCCCTTTATAAATAAAACATTTGGGGAGGCCTGCACAGGTGACTCGACGAGCCAAGCCGAACCGCACGCGGCCCGCCCAGCAGCTCTTCACGCCTTTTTATTTTATTCTTGCTTCTAGGGAGACCCTCGCCTGTTCTAGATGAGCAGCGGGCCCCCAAATCCGTACCGCACCGGCGTCCCCACGTCCGGCCGCCGCACCTCGCCGGAGCGGCCGGCTCCGCAGGCGGCGGCCATGCCCGATCCCGCGACCTACGCGCGCGAGTACGACACTTCCTACTCGCCCAGCACGCCTGTGCGGGCGGGCGACGTGCTGGACGCCCCGCAGGTGCCAATTGCCCGCCAGGACGGCCGCCGGCCCAGCATGCCGCGGCTGCAGTTCCCCGAGGCGCACCCGGCCGGCTCGGCGGATCCGTACACTGCCGGCTACTCGCCCGCCCGCACGCACGCCGTGCCTGTGCATGGCTACGACGACTCGACACACGATCTCTTTGGTGACGTTGACACCTCGTACAGGTCCTACGCCGGCGCCGGCGCCGGTACCGGCTCCTACCGGCCCGCAGGGGCCCATACAGACGTTCGTGACTCGTTTGACGACCGGCTGACGCCGCAGCCCACAGAGTTTGACCCCTGGAAGGCCGGCGAGTACGGTGACGAGAACCAGCTGCTGGGCACGGGGCGCGGGGGCTTCACGGGGCCGCCGTCGCGCCGCTCGTCGACCTTCGTGGGGCAGGACCCGTTCGCGTCACCCGAAGGCGACGAGTCCGGCCGGCGCCTCAACGTCTTTGGCATGCCTCTGCCCGTCACGGACCCGCACTACAACGAGTACGCGGACGACGAGTACTCCCACATGCAGATCCCCATCCACGGCGACCAGTATGCTCTGAATACGTGGGAGGACGAGTCGGAGCAAAGCGACAAGTACGGCGACCGTGATCTGGGAACAGGCTTCGACGCGGCGACGGCCAACGAGGAAGGCGACGAGGCTGAGCGCGCCATTCAGGCTAGACGCATCAAGCTGTACAAAGGCAATCTCGTGCTCGACTGCCCCGTGTCGGATAAGCTGCTGGCCCAGTATCCCGAGCACCAGCCCGTGCGTGAATTCACGCATATGCGCTATTCGGCAGCCACCACGGACCCCAGCGGCTTTGTCGCCAGCGACTTCACCCTCCGGCAAATGTGCTACTCTCAGCCGCGCAGCACAGAGCTCTGTATTGCCGTGACAATATACAACGAAGACGACGTGCTATTGGCAAGGACCCTGCAAGGAGTCTTTAACAACATCCGCCATCTTTGCAACCGGTCACGCTCCAAAATATGGGGCGCTGAGGCCTGGAAGAAGGTTGTTGTGGTTGTCATCGCCGACGGCCGCACAAAGCTGAACCCGCGGGCCAGGGCGCTGATGGCGGCCCTCGGCGTTTACCAGGAGGGGTTCGCGAAAAACATGGTCAACGATCGCCCGGTCGAGGCCCACATTTATGAGTACACTACGATGGTACGTGTCGCCAAGGTCACCGATACGGTGAAGCTGACGGCAGATAAAGCTACACCTGTGCAAATGATCTTTTGTCTCAAAGAAAAGAATAAAAAGAAGATCAACTCTCACCGCTGGCTCTTCCAGGCACTGTGTCCGATTCTTCGTCCCAAGGTGTGCGTCCTACTCGACGCCGGCACACGTCCAGGAAACCATTCCATCTATCACCTTTGGAAGTCCTTTGACAAGAACGACCATCTGGGTGGTGCTTGTGGAGAAATTGCTGCTATGCTTGGTCAAGGTTATACAAAGTTGTTTAACCCCTTGGTAGCTGCTCAAAACTTTGAATACAAAATGTCAAACATCCTAGACAAGCCTTCAGAAAGTGTGTTTGGGTTTATTACCGTTCTACCAGGCGCATTTTCGGCATATAGGTATGAGGCGCTCCTGAACGATCATAACGGTGTCGGCCCTCTTGAAAAGTATTTTAAAGGTGAAAAATTGGAGGCAGATGGGGGTATCTTCTCGTCGAATATGTATCTTGCGGAGGACCGTGTTCTGTGCTGGGAACTGGTTGCCAAGAGAAACAGTCGGTGGCTGCTTCACTATGTCAAATCGGCCAAAGCTCACACTGATGTTCCCGACCGATTGGCTGAGCTGATCCTGCAGAGGCGCCGGTGGCTGAATGGATCATTTTTCGCGTCGATCTATGCACAAGCGCATATGTATCAGATTTGGCGGTCCTCGCACTCTTTGGCGCGCAAGCTCGCTCTGCACGTGGAGTTCTTATATCAGACTATCACTCTGATATTTTCCTGGTTTTCCTTGGCAAACTTTTTCCTTGTGTTCAAAATCCTTACTGCGGCTCTTGGAGATCCATCTCTGGGGTTTGCACCAGGTAAGATTTTGTCCGTAGTTTTGACCTGGGTCTATGGAGCGTGTGTTGTGGCTACGTTTATTCTATCCTTTGGCAACCGTCCGCAAGGCACTAAATGGTTCTACAACATGATTGTGGCCTTTTTTGCGTGCCTGATGGCTTACATTGTGTTTGCTGCAATCTACATCGCAGTCAAGTCAATTGAGTCGACCATTTGTTTGAATGGCGGCTTCGAGCCCAAGCTACTGGTAAAAGACAAGACGTTCCGAGATTTGCTCATCTCGCTGCTTGCAACCTACGCGCTCTACGTGATTGCATCAGTGATATTCTTTGAGCCCTGGCACTTGATTACCAGCTTTGGCCAATATCTCCTATTGTCTCCGGCGTACATCAACGTGTTGAATGTGTATGCCTTTTCTAATACGCATGATATCTCTTGGGGCACGAAGGGTGACACTGCCATGAAGACTGATCTCGGTATTGTCAAAGCTGACGACTCGGGTAAGGTTGAGGTAGAGTTGCCAACGAGCTCAGATCTTGTAGACGCACACTATATTGATGAGATCAATGTGTTGTCGTCAGCAGCTATCGTTGAGAAGGCAGCACCTAAGCACGAACAGGAACGAGCTGACTATTATGCATTGTTCCGGTCCTCCGTGGTGCTTATGTGGCTTTTTATGAACGTGGCCCTCATTGCTGTTGTCCTGAACGTGGGTGGGTTCGAAAAGTTCATTCCCTCGGACGGAACCGGCAATGGTAACGGAACTCCCGGGGCAGGAACCAGCCCTGGCACTGGTGCAGGCACTGGTGCGGGCACAGGAGGTCAGGCAGGAGCGGCGGTGAGAAGGGGTCTTGTTGACATTGCCGGCCGGGCTGGCCAGGGCAACTGTCAATCTGTTTCCACCGCCACCACTCGCACCACAGAGGTGTATTTGGCTGTTGTCCTCTGGGCAGTGGCCGGCATGGCCGCGTATCGTTTCATCTTCAGTACGTGGTACATGATATTACGGCTGTTCCGTAGATGAGCCATTTTTATTTTTGTATTTGCATGGGAAAACAAAAATCAGCTGTACTGTTTGTTGTTGTATTTTTTTTTGGTATTTTCAAGTGACTTTTTTCGAAATCTACGCGCTTGGAGCTTATAATTTAGCATCTCCTTCGAACAATTCTGCGAATGCTGGCCCCACATGCTCGGTGACGTCAGTGGTGAGCATAGCCCGGCCCTTTGCTTGGTACGCTTTGCGGCTGGCCAGGCGGGTGAGATTAGAGGCCGCGAAAGCGCAAAGAATGGTCATGTCTGTATCGACGCACTCCGTCTGCCATAGCTTGTCCTCGTAAGCCTTTTTCCAGGCGAGGAAAGTGGCGATACCCCCGCTCAATGTGTCGCCCTGGCCACTGACTCTACGAGGACTGCCCTCCAAGCTGCTGATGACAGTTTCAGACCCGTTGGTGATAATGTCGTCATTACCCTTCACGAGGAGCGTGATTTTCAGCTTTTTGGCCAGGCTCTCGGCTTGGTCTCTGAGATCAGCCGTCGCGTCGAGCTGGGCGGCCTTCACGAGACGCGCGAACTCTGCCACGTTGGGGGTAAGAATAGCCCCCGAGCCATGCACGATCTCCAGGTTGTTCTGGACCAGATACAGCCCATCGGCATCAACCACCAGCGGGAGCTTGCGGCGCTTGACCTCCTCTATGATGGCCGTGGCCTGCGAGAGCATTGTCTGGTCCCGGCCCAGCCCGGGACCGACCACGACTACGTGGATCCGGTCGAGCAGGCTGGCGATCTTTGGATCTAGCCGCGAAGTCCGGGCGCCCGTTCCTTCAATTAGATACGGATGCACCATCAGGTTTGGAGAGTAGCCTTTGATCACCGTCCCGGCGCCTTGCGAGCACAAAATATGTGACATGTCGGCGCCCGTCAGGGCTCCGGCCATGCATGAGAAGAACGGGGCGCCAGTGTAGTCTTCGCTGCCGCCGACCACTAGCACGCGGCCAAGCTGACCTTTGTGAAATTTTGCCAGCAGGGGCGGAACCAGCCGGCGTGCCATTGCCAGTAGATGTGTGTTATTGCTCATTGGTGGAGTTGGAGTAGGAACGCAATGGAGGAGATGCAGCGGCGATCTGACAGCCCAGCGATCTAATCTAGCTGCTTGCTTGCCGGGCAGGCCCCCCGGGAAAGCTGGGGTAAGCTCCTGGGAGCCGGCAGCCGCTTAGGAGCCCTCTACGCTGCTGGGAGGGGGGGAAAGGTACGGGGAAAAGGTACGGGGAAAAGGGCAGCGGGGCCCTAACCCACGCCGCGGGAACAGCGCGCGCGGACGCAGCGGTTGCCGGGAGATGATTGGGAAGGAAGCCTCTGCTGCCGCTGCTGGGGGCGCTAGCCTGTAAGGAGCTGGGAATATCGTGTGCTTTCGCTCGCCCGGCGGGGAAAGGGGACGGCTGCTTGGGGGCTGGCAGGAAATCTGCAGGGCAATTACGCCATGGTGCAGCTCCGGGAACGGCCGCGAAGAGTAGGAGGAGCGGCGGCGCTGCACCGGCGAAAGGCGGAGTTGGCAGGCCATTGGGGCGCAGGCAAAGTTCTCGACCGCGGCGGCCTCCCCGGCCACTAACTTATGAGCCCTGCCGCCGCGCCGGCGGCGTCTCGCAAATGGTTCTGGGCCAAAGTAGCGGCGCGCCCACGTGACGCGCGATATGCAGCAACTACATTGGCGGCTGGAGCAAGGCCACATACTGCACCGCTGGATCCCGCCCGTATATAAGACAGGCGAATCGACACTGAGTCAGACCTCCACACCCCCGTTAACATGTTTCGCAATATCCTGAGATCCCGTAGCCTGCCTGCCGTGGTGGGCGTGACATTGGGCGTGACCGGCGCGTTCTACGCCCAGCAGCGCTACCAGCAGCGCATCCGTGCCGAGTCGCTGGGCTCGCTCGACCCCGACCAGTGGGTGCACCTCCCCGTCAAGTACAACGTGCCGGTATCGCACGACACCAACGAGGTCGCCTTCGAGCTGCCCGATGACCACACGCTCGGCGGCAAGACGGCGTACTGCGTGCTTTTCCGCTTCGACAAGGACGGCAAGCCCGTGATCCGGCCCTACACGCCCGTGTCCGACCCGGACCAGCTGGGCTCCGCCGTGTTTGTGATCAAGGCGTATCCGCAGGGCCTGATGGGCAACTACGTGCATGGCCTCAAGCCCGGCGAGGGCCTGGAGATCAAGGGCCCCATTTCCAAGTATCCTCTGGAGGCCAACCAGCACAAGCAGATTGCGCTCATTGGCGGCGGATCCGGCATCACGCCGCTGTACCAGGTGCTGCACAAGATCGCCAACGACCCCAGCGACCAGACGAAGGTGTCGCTGTTCTACGGCTCGCGCTCGCCCGACGACATCCTGCTCAAGAAGGAGATCGACGCCCTGGTGGCCAAGAAACCCGAGCAGCTCAAGGTGACGTACTTTGTTAACGAGAAGGACGCGGCCGACCAGTACGAGGGCGAGACTGGGTTCATCACCAAGGACTATTTGAGCAAGAACCTGTTCAAGCCGAACGAGGACAACGTCCAGGTGCTTGTCTGCGGCCCGCCCGCCCTGCACAAAGCGTTGTCGGGCGAGAAGAAGAGCCCCCAGGACCAGGGCGAGCTAACCGGCGCGCTCAAGGAGCTGGGCTTTACCAAGGACAATGTGTTTAAATTCTAGATAGGGCTGTTGTTGTGGTAAATAGGAAACCGCCCTTTAGAGCAAATAAATTTCTGGGACGATACTGCTTTCGTCGGTTGGATGCGGTGCGGTGTGGTGCGGTGTGGTGGTGAGTGGGCTAGGTGTAAGCGCCCGGCTGGTGTGCGTCGGCCTCGTAAGCTAGCAAGAAATTCGGTAAAATGAAGTGGTTTACCGCGAAAACAGCGAGACCGCTCACAGCTCGCCGAGCAATTGCTGCGTACCACGCCTTGTTGGCCAATTTTTCATGAGACTGGCATTCCCTGCTGCCATACCATGTCGTGCAGCCCCGGCCCACCTGCTCTGTCATATACATGCGCATCGCAGTCGTGGGCTGCTGCCATGGCCAACTCAAGGACGTGTACCAGAGAGTGGCCAATGCCGCCGCGGCGGACGGCCCGCCCGAGATCGTCATTGTGTGCGGCGATTTCCAGGCCATCCGGGACGCCGACGATCTGGCGTCCATGGCCGCGCCGGCCAAGTACCGCGTGATGGGCGACTTTGCCGACTACGCCGAGGTGGGGGCGCCCGTGCTCACGCTGGTTGTGGGAGGCAACCACGAGGCCAGCAGGCACATGCTAGAGCTGCCATACGGCGGCTGGCTCGCGCCGAACATCTATTACGTTGGCTACGCCGGCGTCGTGCGCTTCCGCGGCCTGGCCATTGGCGGCCTGTCGGGCATCTACTACCGCGCCGACTACTGGAAACCGCACTTTGAGGCCGTGCCGTTGTCAGAGTCTGCGCTGCACTCGGTGTACCATGTGCGGCAGCGCGACGTGCAAAAGCTGTGGCTGTTGGGCCCAGGCGCCGTCGACATCATGGTTGGCCACGACTGGCCCGCTGGCATCGAGCAGTACGGCGACATGAAGGGGCTATTGCGTGTGAAGCCCTTTCTTCGCTCCGATATTTCCAGACACCGGCTCGGATCCCCTCCGGCCATGGAACTGCTGCGTCATTTACAGCCCCCTTACTGGTTGGCCGCGCATCTCCATGTACACTATGAGGCACAGTATGCCCACGGTCCTGATACTGGGCACTCGACACACTTTATTGCTCTCGATAAAGTGCTACCCAGGCGGCCCTTTTTCCAGATGCTAGAGATCGAGCCCTTGTCGGACGCGGGCCTCGAATACGACTCGGCCTGGCTCGGCATCACTCGCGCCGCTCTCCACACCCCCATCTCCAGCACTACGAGCGCTCCAAAATTAGAGCCCTTTGATCTGCCTGCCTTTGGCACGGCGCAAACGCAAACGTTTCTGCAGCGGCTGGCCGCAGCAAAGACTCTAGCCGCTGACCCAGGCTGATCCAGGGCATGTACATTTTTATTATTTTTTATATCCTATATGGTGAAGATACATGCACGTCTGGCGGTTCCATAGCGCGATAGGTCGTTGGCGATAGATCGTTCAACAGACACACGCGCACAGAGACACAGAACACCATTGCGCATTTAGTAGACACGCTTGGCGGGAGGTACAGTCTTGCACTCGTCTTCGTCCAGAGTGGTCATGACCACAGGCCGGTACGCTAGCGAAACATCGTCGCCAGCCTTGGCTTGCCACGAAAGCGTGTGCTTCATCCAGTTCACGTCGTCACGGTCGGGGTAGTCCTCACGCGCGTGGGCACCGCGCGACTCCTTGCGCGCCACAGCCGAGTACGCCGTCTGAGCAGCGCAGGTCAGCAGGTTTTGCAGCTCAAGAGACTCAACCAGATCCGAGTTCCAGATCATGGACCGGTCAGTCGTGCCAAGGTCGACGATAGACTGGTCGACCTCGTGGATGTTCTTGACACCCTCCTCCAACGATGCCTGCATGCGGAACACAGACACATCGCGCTGCATAACCTTCTGCATGGCCAGGCGAATCTGCGAGGTCGACTTGGGACCGGAGGCATTGCGCACCCAGTCGAGGTTGGCAATAGACTCCTTACCGATGTCAGCAGAGGACGATGGCAGCGGCTGGTTCGGCTTCTGTGTCTCATTGATACGGTGGGCAACAGCACGACCAAACACCACAAGGTCGAGCAGCGAGTTAGCACCCAGGCGGTTGGCACCATGCACAGACACACAGGCGGCCTCACCACACGCCCACAAGCCCTTAACAACCTTCTCCTTTCCATTCTCATCCAGAGTCAGGGCCTCACCCGTCCACTTGGTTGGGATACCACCCATATTGTAGTGCACAGTCGGCAGCACAGGGATGGGCTCCTTGGTCACATCAACACCGGCGAAAATATGGGCGGTCTCAGAAATACCGGGCAAACGCTCGTGCAGGACCTCCGGGGGCAGGTGCGACAGCTGCAAAAAGATGTGATCGTGCTCTTTGCCAACACCGCGGCCGTCCCGGATTTCCATGGTCATCGAACGCGACACCACATCACGCGAGGCAAGATCGCGAGCGGTAGGGGCGTAGCGCTCCATGAAGCGCTCGCCCTCCTTGTTCAGCAGGTAACCACCTTCACCACGGGCACCCTCAGTGATGAGGCAGCCTGATCCGTAGATACCAGTGGGGTGGAACTGAACAAACTCCAAGTCCTGGAGGGGCAAGCCGGCACGGGTCACCATAGCCATACCGTCACCGGTGCATGTGTGGGCAGAGGTGGCAGAGAAGTAGGCCCGGCCGTAACCACCAGTGGCGATGACCGTGTTGTGGGAGAAGAAGCGGTGCAGGGTGCCGTCCTCCTGGTTGTATGCAATGACGCCCTTGCACTCGCCATCCTCCATCAGAAGGTCCATGGCGAAAAATTCAATAAAGAATTGCGTGTTGTGGCGCAACGATTGGCCGTAGAGTGTGTGAAGCAGCGCATGGCCCGTACGGTCGGCGACTGCACACGTGCGGTAGGCCTGGCCGCCCTTTCCGTAGTCCTTGGCCTGGCCACCGAACGCACGCTGATAGATGCGGCCCTCGTCATTACGCGAAAACGGCACGCCATAGTGTTCCAGCTCGATAATCGACTGCGGGGCCTCGCGCGTCATGTAGTGGATAGCGTCCTGGTCACCCAGCCAATCGGAGCCCTTGACGGTGTCGTACATGTGCCAGTGCCAGTCGTCAGGATGCATGTTACCGAGGGCTGCGTTGATACCGCCCTGGGCAGCGACGGTGTGCGAGCGTGTCGGGAACAGCTTGGTGATACAGGCCGTATTGAAGCCAGCTTCGGCCAAGCCGAATGCGGCCCGAAGACCCGCTCCGCCGGCGCCAACCACTACAGCGTCGTACTCGTGGTCAATGACGTGATATTTGTCGGAAATATGCCTGCTCGCATCTCTGGCCGAAACATCTTCTGTCGACACGACTTTTCTCCAGCTTCGTGTCGTGCTAAAGCTTCTAGCCGCGCCCTTTCTGGCAGCCTTCCCCACGAAACTGAGCATATGGGAGAAATGAGAGTAGTATGATTGGATAATCTACTTAAGGGCTCGGGATGGGACATGGCTGGATCGGCCCTGGCGCTCAGGCTGAGGGGAGTTGTGCCTGGCTTTGTCGCCGAGCATGTGTTATCAGACAGTGACAAGACGCATACTTGGTTTAAAACCCACAACATACTCGTACAATTTCCATATATTACCGGGTTGTTCGCGAAACGCCAAAATGAGCGAACCGCCGGACAGGCCAGTGTCATCACGTGTCAGGCACGTCCGATCCTCGGATCTGACACATTCGCGGGTCGGAGCGCCTGTTTTTCCTGGCAATATTCCTTCCCGTAAAAAATACTAGAGAGTTTGGCTCATTTGAACGATAAAATACCTCAAAATATCCCTTCGCTGCGCGGAACTTAGTGAGACTCGCGGCTAGTGAACAATAGGAATGCGAAAGAGCATTGAGGGTGGACTCGCGCCTGAAGCTTGGTAGCAGAGTAGCTATGTAGCTATAGTTGCCGTTATTAGCAAAAAAAAAGACAATTGTCATAACCTCAAGCGATCCCGCCCCTATCCCCCGATAACTGATCTCGTTCTCTTCTTTGGCTGTCGAGCCAGTGCCAGCCTTGAAGAGATTTGGCTTAGCCCGACGAACCCAGTCACGTGCTCCTCGTGAAATTTACAGATGTTCAGAATTGGCAAGGAATCACTCTGAGGAAAAATTCCTGTACAAACCTGTAATTCATGTTTACGCTCACTGAGCTAACTGACACGGTCAGGTTAGATCCCGAGACGTTCAATCTACCATCTGAGCGTGCACTACACCTCGAAATCAACAAAAAATACGCCAATAAAGTCATCAAAGGCGTAGGCATGAGCATTGCACTCTACGATGTGCAATCAATGTCTGATGGACTTCTCCGTTATGGTGACGGGGCAATCTTCATCAACTGCGAATTTCGACTAGTGACATTTGCACCTTTTGTCGGCGAAGTGCTCGTAGGCTGGATCTCGAGCTGCACCGCTGAGGGATTGAATATTCGCATGGAGTTCTTCGACAATATATTTATTCCGAAGGCGATGTTGTTCGAAGGCTGTCAGTTCATCGTCAAAGAGCAGGCTTGGCTGTGGAAACAAGACGACTACGAACTTTACCTGGACATCAACGAGAAGCTGCGCTTCCGCGTTGAACAGTGTAACTACTCTCCAACGGGTTTCCAAATCATTGGCAGCTGTCAGGTAGATGGCATGGGGCTCATATCGTGGTGGTAAGTTATGTTTATATATATATGTATACACGAGTGTCTTTACTTCTATAATATTATTCGGCCGAGAGGCACCAACGTCAAACCTGATACCGTTCAAATTGTTGTTCAACTTCTAGACCCGTTCTGCGATCGCCCGATGGCAGTGAGGGTTGGGACCATGCCCAATTGCGTCCAGTCGCACGGTGTCCGTGGGAGTCGGTACTCCCCAAAATAAATCAGTTGGCAAGAATTGCCTAAAATTTTAGTGATAATTTTAATAGTTACTAAATGATATGCCTAAATATCTGGCTACGCCTCCATATCTCTACTATGCGCCCGCCTTCGATGGGACGCATAGATATTAGGGCTTGGGGCACGCTTGGGGTTGCGGTCACAAAGTTGCCGTTGCGAGCCGACTCCCATTTAAAGATTCCAGTGCGGAGCAGTCCACACCATCTCACTATGAGAGCCAAGTGGAGAAAGAAGAGAGTCCGCCGTTTGAAGCGCAAGCGGCGGAAGGTCCGTGCTCGCAGCAAATGAGCGGCTGCTGAGCCCTTCACGCTCATTGTCTGAATGACGCGAGTGTATTGCACTCTGTGTCCATGGCGCCTTTGCTGGCCCGTTCAGACTCTGGAATTCTGTAAGCAAAACAAGCAGAGTTCGCCTTTTCAAATTTGTAGTAAATAGTTTGAAGCGTGATAAATCAGTAACACAAAATCAGTGTTAAGTTTTGGTGTTATTAAATCTGTGTGTGCTGGAGCGCTTTCAGGCAGTGTAGTTCTGTCTATGGTTCACGCGAGCACTGGAGGTTCATGTAGGGCTGAGCTTGCATCTACAGGGTCGGGACCCACTCAAATGCCTGTTCCTGCGAATCTAGGCCCAGATCAGGGTGAATACGTACATAAATCTTGTAGCCATTAGCTATTCTATAGCACCCGACTTGAAACAAGAACAGATATAAGCTATATTACAGCACTGAGTATAAGAGGTTTGGGGATTGCGCTTGGAGTGCTAGGAGTTTGCTAAGAGTTTACCCCGCAAAGTATCTAGTACCGATTTCAACTTGGAGACTGGCAATGGGTCGTGAGACGGCTTAGGGTGGGTATTCAGCTTACCGGCTCTGCTTCAGCTTACGTAATCACTGAGCAGCTCAAGTTCGAAGAGTTCCGTGACCCAGCTGGAACACTACGCAAGCCCGTAGATGGCGAATAAACGGCGGGCCCGTAAGGTGAAGGCGCCCTTCAAAAAAATAAGTGGTACCTCTCATTCCAATGAACAAAATGACCGAGATGCCGGAGACTCTGACCCTGAGCTGAACCTCGAGCTGGCTGGCTTGGACGGAGTTGGCGCGGATCGGCCAGTTTCAGAGCTTGTTTTGCTCTCCAGAGGAGCCAGAATACGGCCCAAAGACTCCCCAGCGATTCTTCCTGGTCAGAGCAGACTCCCGCTCGAAATACTATTTATGATTGCGGACTATCTGGACGATCCAACGCAGATGCTTTTTGTGAGCAAAATATGGTACACCGCTGCGTTGCCGCGTGTATACGAATATCCTCGGCTTAACGCGCGGAACTTCGATAGTTTCGTGAGCACTGTGTCTACCAATAAGCGATTGGGGGCTTATGTTGAAAGCCTGGACCTCTCAGGCATCGTTCAAAGCGGTAAAAACTCATCCACAGCAAGGCTATTGCGAAGGTGCTCTCAAAGACTACTAAAGTTCACTGCGCCGCAGTCACACTTTGGGTTTTCCCCGTTGCTTGCGCTGCGGAGCTGTCAGAATCTAAGGATCCTTGACCTTGGGCTGGTATCGGAAACAGTCGACCTAGTGCAGATGTTCAAAGCAATTGACGAGTTTGCTGACCTTGAAGTGGTCAATTTCCCGCGATCGTCTATTTTGTGCGATCGTTTTGACTTCAAGTGGCCCAGTAAAATGCGCAGTTTGGGCTTGGCTGGGGGCATTTCGCCTGAGTTTCTAGAAAAATGCGAACTGCCAAACACCATTACCCGGCTGCAAATCTCCAATTGCCCGCATGTCACAACTGATTCCCTTTTGACAGCGCTTAAGCGCATTGGACCCCAGCTAAGGCATCTGTTTGTCGAGTACCCTGTGCCGCATGTAGATCCAACGGGGATGGACACGGTACTGGCTATCTGTCCTAACCTGCAAACGCTTGCCATGAGTGTAGACTATATGTCTAAGAAAGCTCTTGATCGTGATATCGTTGGCAACGCTCACCCGCTGCGAACGTTGACCTTACTGTCGTCAGGAATGCTAGGGCACACTGATAAGGTCAAGCCAAGCGCTGTGTTCTACGCTACCGAATACCTTACCAGCCTAAGACTAGTCCGAGTCAGTGTACAACTTGGCTGGAGTTCCGGGTATACGGATTCTGTTTCTGCGCTGAGTGAGGTTCTTGAAGAAAGAAACGGTGGGCTATACGTGATCTGAATGGGGTCCGCTGTTTGATATTTATTTATATAATCTAAGCCATTGACTGCTGCTACTCAGACGGGGTTGATGAGAGCACCCAGATCCAGCATTTTAACTGGAAGAGTGAAAGCCGAATAATCTAAAACCTAGCGTACGGGTCTTCTATGGCTTTATGTACTGGCGTGGTCAGCCCTCAGATGCAGAACACAGTGACTTACGCTTAGGCAGCTCAGGGGCAGGCTGCGGTGCCCCCATGTGCCTAGTAACTGGTGCCCACCAGTATTAGTATTAGATATTATAGACACATAAAGCCGAGCATCAAAATAAGAGCTCCGCTCCTCTAATCCAAAGGTGAGCATACAGAGGGCCCGCTGCGTCTCTCAGCGTGGTCCTCCTCAGATAACAGCATTCACGCCGCACACGCGTTAGAGCTAGAGCCTCTTGCCGAGCCAGGGTAAGGTTGCGGGCGCTACGCTTCTCCTTGTGCGACCGTCGTCCTCCCGAATTAGGCTCGGGCGCCGCTTACGTGTCCGGTCGGGTCCCGTATTCGCGCACCTCCTGGGCTCCACACCCCACCTGACACTGCCCCACCCCCAATTGCAAATGAGCGAGAAGAGCTCCCCGCGAACTTATCGCTCGTCTGAGCCGGCGCCGTTCCTGGCGGTGACACGGCGCTTCTCAGGCACCGACCGCAAGGTGCTGGCCGGCATCATGCTGCTGGCCGTTGCCGTCCGGCTCTACGGCCTCGCGTGGCCCGCGTCTGTGGTGTTTGACGAGGTCCACTTTGGCGGGTTTGCGCGCAAGTACATCATTGGCCGCTTCTTTTTCGACGTGCACCCACCGCTCGCAAAGATGCTGTTTGCCGTCGTGGGCTACTTGGGCGGTTACCGCGGCGATACCTTTGAGTTTTCGGACATTGGTGCGGACTACATCCGCCCGGGCGTGCCGTACGTGACCATGCGCTTGTTGCCCTCGATTCTCGGTCTGCTGACGATCGCGCTGAGCTACGCGACGCTGCGCGCCTCGGGCGTGCGCACCGCCGTGGCCGCCCTGGGTAGCCTGCTTCTGACCTTTGAGAACACGCATGCCACAGAATCGCGTTATATTCTGCTAGACTCGCCCCTCCTGTTTTTCATTGCCCTCACTGCGTACGGCTGGAAGAAGTTCCAGCTCGAGGTGCCTTTCACGCGCGACTGGTACCGCTTTCTCCTGTTGACTGGCCTGGGGCTGGGTGCTACCGTGTCCTCCAAGTGGGTCGGCCTGTTTACCATCGCCTGGGTCGGCCTGGAGACTCTTGTGCAGCTGTGGACTGTTCTTGGCGACCTGTCTGTGCCGCTCCCCAAGTTCGCAGCCCACTTTGGCGTCAGGGCTGTACTGCTTATTGGTGTTCCCGCTGTTTTCTACATGTCCATGTTCGTGTTGCACTTTTTGTGCGTAGACAACATAGGCGATGGGTCTGACTTCATGCCTCGGGCATTCTCGGCCACTCTCAAGCACAATAGCCTGCCCTATGATATTCCTGCCAACGTTGGCTTTGGCTCGCAGGTTTCATTGCGTCATGTGGGCACCTCCGGCGGCTATCTCCACTCGCACAACCACCTCTACGAGACTGGTTCGCAACAGCAACAAATCACCTTGTACCCTCACGTGGACGATAATAACCTGTGGACAGTCGAGAACGGGACCGAGTCTTGGAACCCTGAGAACATCACTGGGCCTGTGTGGTTGAAGGATGGCGATATAATTCGTCTAATGCATCGTGATACTGGCAAGCGCTTGCACTCGCATGACCACCGCCCTCCTGTTTCTACTCATGATTATCTCATGGAAGTATCCGGATATGGCTTTGATGGCTTTGAAGGAGATGCGAATGACAACTGGAGAATCATTATCAAGGACAAGCGCAGCGTGGGCGATGGCAAGAAATCAGCCCAGGCGATCCGGACTGTGTTCCAGCTTCAGCACACCCTTACAGGCTGCCTTCTTTACTCCAAGAAGGTCGTGCTTCCCGAGTGGGCTTTTGAGCAGCAGGAGGTCTCCTGTATCCGCCCTGGTCAAGGCGATAATACTCTGTGGTATTTTGAAAACAATGTCCTTCCTGGCTATGATGACCCTGAACGCGTTTCATACGAGAAGCCTAGCTTTTTGCGCAACTTTATTGACCTTAACATCGCTATGTGGAATGTCAATAAGGGCCTTACCGAGCCCCACACTTGGGAGTCTCGGCCCTTGTCGTGGCTGACGTTGCGCCGGGGCATCAACATGTGGGGTCAACATCATCGCCAGGTCTATTTGGTTGGAAACTTGCCAGTATATCTGACGATTACCGGCACGATCTTGCTGTTTGTGTTGTGGAAGGGCATTCAGATTCTTGTGTGGCAGCGTTGGGGTACTCCTGGCGAGGGCTTGCCCGAACTCATCAAGGGAAGCTCATCTGAGAGCTCCCAGGCTGCTGGCCTTTCTGCCTGGGGCTTGTTTGAGCAGCAGTACACCAGCTTTATTCTTGCGTGGCTACTCCACTATGCGCCTTCCTTCTTGATGGTGCGCCAGCTTTTCTTGCACCACTATTTGGCTAGCGTTTATTTTGGTATTCTTGCTATTAGCCAGGTCTTCGAGTTGCTGCTGACCGTCTTGCCCAACAGACTTAAGAAGCTCGGTTATGTCGCTGTTGGTGGCTACCTTGCAGTGGCTGTGACGTGGTATATTTTGTATTCGCCGCTGATTTACGGTACCAAGTGGTCGAGCGATGTTTGCCGCAAGCGTCTCTTCCACGACATGGACTTTGACTGCAACATCTTCCTCCCACAGCTGTCTGAGTACGATGAGTATGACAAGAAGGTTAAGGAGTCTGTTTCCCGCGCCAAGCTAGGTCTGCCGGATCCAGAGGAAACCGAGCCAGCGATTAGCGACGACCAGGTTATCCCCCCTGTCGAGGGTGAGGATGAAAAGGCTGCACAGCAGGTTGAGCAGCAGGTTTGAGCCTGACCTCGTTTTTATCAAAACACGCGCTGCAGAGGGTCTTGTCCCCGGACCCGGGGCTGCCCGCTTAGAAGCGGTATAGACCCCGAAAAAGCAAAATCTCCGAAGTTGTTGCGTACCGTCAGAGGGGACGCGGTACGTTTTCTTCCACGCTAGACGAACCTCAATATCCAACATGACAGCTATGTTTTTTTAGCGTAAAATAAACATCTTGTGCTTACCTGCTTGACTTCCAAGACAGACAGGCGTATTGAGCTTTCTATCTCTTTCCGCCCATAGATTAATCCATAAGACAGCGGTGGGCCGAAACTATAGGCTCGAACCGACCCAGTAACTGGCGCCACTGCGACACTGTACCAGAATTTCGCCGCACCAATGCGTATCTATAAGCATTTACCAGGAGTAGATGTTTTTGAACAGGGATAATGGGCATGAAAGTTAAGGCAGTAGTTCGTTCGTTCGTGCCGGTTTTTGATCTCCGGGTGCGTTCGGCACTTGCACATGGCGTCATGCAAGTCCCCCCATGCATGCAGTCTAGAGAAAGCGAGCGCGACTGCTTGACTCCCCTGTTACGGCTCGACACATTACAGCCCGGTTAAATTTTCATAGAAAGGACTGTCAGATTTGTAATTGTGGTCTTCTCTGCTCGCGATTATACCAAGAGTGCAGCGCCCACCTGCGCCCCCGGCCGTTGACCTCCCCCACGTTCTTTACCTTACCTCGACACCAGACATGGCAGGCAAAGCCAAGCCGTCCTCGCTGCGAGTCCCAGATCTAGTATGACTGGGTGGGGCGGGTGGCTTGTTCCCTGCCATTCTAGGTACCATGACTAATCGCATAGCGATGCATACCCACCCTCCTACTGTCCACAATCCAGTCGTACTATGGGCGCAGTGAGCTCGTGCTGCGGAGACAAACAGGAGAGCCAGGCGTACACGCCCGTGCTGGGTGACGACGAACGACATGCTGTAGAGGTCCTGCTGCAGTATCTGGACAACAGAGAAGAGTCTGACTTGTTTTCCCAGGGCTCGCTGGACGCGTTGGGTACGCTGGTCAATTCCGACAATATCGACTTGCAAAGGTCCGCTGCGCTGGCCTTTGCGGAGATCACAGAAAAATACGTGTCCACAGTCGACGCGAAGGTCCTTGAGCCAATCCTCGTCCTGCTGCAGTCGCCCGACACCGAAGTCCAGCGGGCCGCCGGCGCAGCGTTAGGTAACCTGGCCGTGAACAATGATAACAAACGCCTGATTGTGGAGATGGGCGGCCTTGGCCCCCTCATGAAGCAAATGATGAGCCCGAACGTCGAGGTGCAGTGTAACGCCGTCGGCTGTATGACCAACCTTGCCACTTTCGAGGACAATAAAGCGAAAATTGCTCGATCCGGCGCGCTGCTGCCGCTCACGAAGCTGGCAAAAGCGAAAGATATGCGCGTACAGAGGAATGCTACCGGAGCATTGCTCAACATGACACACTCCGTAGAAAACCGTCGGGAACTTGTCAACGCCGATGCGATTCCTGTGCTGGTCTCGTTGCTTTCGTCCCCGGACCCCGACGTTCAGTACTATTGCACGACTGCGCTTAGCAATATCGCTGTCGAAGCTGAAAACCGCCAGCGTCTGGCTCAGACTGAGCCGCACCTTGTGCATCATCTTGTGCACCTCATGGGATCCTCCTCCCCGCGCATCCAGTGCCAGGCGGCCCTGGGCCTGCGGAATCTGGCTTCAGACACAGAGTATCAGGTTGAAATCGTCCGGGCAAATGGTCTTCCCCTGCTTCTAAACTTGTTGCAGAGCCAGCACACACCCTTGGTCTTGGCAGCAGTAGCCTGTATTCGCAACGTATCTATCCACCCTCAGAATGAGCAGGCCATTGTTGAGGCTGGATTTCTGCCCCCTCTTGTCGAACTTCTGGCTAAGACTGACAATGAGGAGATTCTGTGCCACGTGGTTTCTTCTTTGCGAAACTTGGCCGCGTCTTCTGAGCGAACGAAGCTTAACATTGTTGAAGCAGGTGCCGTTGAAAAATCCATTGAACTGCTTTTGCGCGTCCCGGCCTCGGTGCAGGCAGAGATCACCGCGTTTTTGGCAGTGCTGGCACTAGGTGATGAGCTTAAGAGTACTATGCTGTCATTGGGGATCGTCGACGTGCTGATTCCCCTCACCCATGTCGACAACGTTGAAGTTCAGGGTAATTCGGCTGCCGCCCTGGGCAACCTGAGCTCGAAAGTCGCAGACTACGATCCCTTTATCAACGCATGGGATCAACCAGAGGGTGGTATCAAGGGCTTCCTAACTGCGTTTTTGAACTCTAGAGAGCCCACGTTCGAGCATATTGCTGTCTGGATGATCCTGCAGCTTCTGGAGAGCGAAGTCTCACGGCTCCACGAGCTGTTCCAGCAGTCACCCGAAATAGTAGCCCGCGTGGAGGCTATTGCTGGTGAGGAAGCCGACGTGCCGGAAAACGGCGACGACTCGAAGTCTTATCCGAGCCAAATGGCTGTGCCTTCTCTGGCGCGGCGTGTGACAAAGCTTCTTCACAACGGCAAGTCGTGAACTAACGCGTAGCCCATATGATATTAATTATTTAGATCAATGCAATATGCATGCCACTGTTAGCCTTGGTGGCCTGCTGTCCCTCCACCTTTCCCGTGGGTGCGCGTGCGCTTGCCTAGACAGCTTTGTCAGACCGCAGCGGTCACCATTCTCTATGGATGGTGTGCCAGACTTCGAGTACGAACAGCAGCTCCTAGCCAAACTCGAAGCCGCTGTGATCGCCAGCGAAGAGTCCTCGAAAAATGCTGCTAACCAGGGGTCCCCACCAAGTGGTGCCTTGGATGCTGCTTTCAGCGCTCTTTTGGGCGATTTTCCACTACTCTACGGCTTCTGGTTGAGATATGCAGCTAATGATAGGAGTCGCTGGGAACGGGCCGTTGCCGCTTGTCCCGCTGTGGAATTGTGGGAAGGCTTTTTAGCGCTGCCCGACGTATCTGAAGAGGACTTTGAGCGCGCCGTAGCTGCCGTGGGTCATTATTTTCAGAGCCACGCGATATGGAACCGTTACTTGGAGTTTGTGCAGGAGCCGAAGAAAAAGGCCGAGATATACGCACGTGTTATCCACGTACCATTATACGAGTATGCCAGTTATCTGACTGCGGCCCAAAGCTCTGCTGCTGAGTTTCCAGAAGTTTTCGAGGGCGTTGATCTTGCGCAGGTAGCACACAGCACAGGCACAGCAGTGCAAGAACGTTGGACCTTTGAGTCGCGACTGCGCAGGCAGTATTTCCATGTGTATCCGCTTGAGGAGGACGAGCTGCGTGCGTGGGATGAATATCTGGACTTTGAAGAAACGCAGGGGGATGTTAAAGCCATTGAAGCGCTGTATCGCCGCTGCCTGACCGCCACGGCATTGTACCCGGGATTCTGGATGCGGAAAATTCGGTGGCTCACCATAGCTGACCCTTCTCAAGTTGACGATACCTTCGCAGCGGCGACACTGTATGCCCGAGGAAATAATGCTGCTACTGTTGCCCGGAGACTCGAGCATTTGACTGTACAGAGAGCCTTGCACCGCGAAGCGGGTGGAGATATAGCAGGGGCTCGCGGGCTCTATAAGTCTCAGGATTCTAGTCTTGCTGTGTCCAATGCGCAGCGTGCATTTGAAGCTAGACAGGGAGCGAACTCACAAAGCCCTGCAAAAGCGAGCAATAATGCTTCCAAGGAATCGGATCTTGATTACGAAAATTTGTTTGCAGATTGGAAATCTGGACGTGTCGCAGGCAGTTCAAATCTGGCAGAGACTTTTCGTAACGCAGGACATCTGGATAAGTTCTTTACTGTTGATGTGGCCATCCGTGGACCGCGTCATGCTCGCGTGGCTTTGGCGAACAAAACATGAGCCGGCAGTGAGCCGCACTAATTGGCTATCCACCACAAGGCGTCTATATCGAAACAATATATCTATACATATTTCATTATTTAAGTTAATATGTACCACTATACTGTAGTTGTACTTTTGAGTTCACATAGTTCCTACCACAGTAATACCTTCTGGCAAGGGCATTCCGCTCAATCGAATATTGCCATACGCCAGCACGAGCTTTATAGCTGTGGATGCAAATTTGTAGATATGGTGCGGCTCTACTGAGCCAACAAACCCAATGTCGAGTTTGGTCAAGTTGGGCATGCGGGCCAAGATTGCGTATATTGTGGTGGTCAGAAGCTTGAGCGAGTTCAGATTAACGTCAACTAACGACGATTGATTGTGCTCAAGTGCGGCTTCCACAGCTTCATTTCCGAGGCCAATGCATCTCTCAAAAGAGAGCTTCGTGATTCCCAGGTTGGCCTGGCGTTCCGTCCACGATTGGTACATGCTTACCACAGCTTCCTGGGTCATAGACGTAAGACCAACTAGCTCGAGCCGCTCCAGCGAGCTACAAGTTGCGGCAACTGAATCGATAAAACGGTCTGTAAGCGCAGGACTATTGCGAATAACCAGTGAGGTCAATTGTGAACCCAAAGCATTGAGAAGGGCGGTGGTATTCTGGTCATCAAGCACGCCCGGCTCCAAGTCGGAGAGTTCAATGTGCTTGAGATTGAGCTGAGCCAGTAAATAGATTGGCGTAGGATCCGTGAGCTGAGATAGCCCATGCAAAGAAAGCCGCTCAAGATTCGGGCATGAATCAGCCATGATAGCCAGCACCTCCGAGTCTACTCGGTAAACTGACTTCACTGTGAAATCTTTGAGCCGCGGTCCGCACTCCTCAAAAAACTCGATCCAGGCTGCCTTGGAAACCAGGAAGGGGCCGTCTAAATAAACAGTTGAGAGATTGGGTAGTTTAGCGATACGGACGAGACTCTCGCCGTCGAGTTGGCCACACATCCCTAGCGTGAGGGTCTCCAGATTTGGGCACATTGCCGGTATAAGGTTGTAGGCCTCCGGTCTAAGCTCGGAGCAATCCCAGAACTCAAGCTCGGCAACGTCCGGCCGCAGAAAGAGCTGCATCGTGCGCGCAGTAAGGCGGCGGTTTTTCGAAAGAATCTGGGATATCTTGGCAAAGTTTGTCGCCGTCAAATCGCCCAGCTCGTCCACATCGTCGATATAGTCTGCGACAGTCGAGATACATAGGTCCTGGAGACTGGTGGCGTCCGTGTTTTTCATCTCCAGTAGCGCCGCCGCCAGCTGCTTCCGCTGCCGCCGTGACGCAGTGACCTTCTTCTTTTTCGCTGCAGGCCTGGTCTTACTGCCGCAGCTGCGACATAGAACGCCGCCGTCCGCTGTTTCGCGAGTGTAAACCGTAAGCGTGAACCGGGAGCCGCAGTACGCGCACGCCGCCGTGCCTTCGTTGGCCAGCTCGTCTTCGTCGCGCCGCCGTTTCGCAGCCGCCGCCGCGGCAATTGCCGCGACCTCCGGATCGTCCGTACTCACAGCGACATGGTCGGCGATTTCAGTGGCGAGAGACTGTTGCGGCTCCTGGGGTTCGCCGTTGAGGGCGGCTGCCCTCCGCCGCTCGTGGCGTTCGCGGATCTCAGCCGCATTGATGCCCTGCGAGCGCAAAAACTCGGTCAGCGCCGAGTTCGGTCCGCGGACATGCGACATTAAAAGGTCCTGATCTGTGTTCGTAGAAGGGTCCCTTGCCTTGTTTTCTGCTCAGCGCCACTTTGTCGGGCCCGAGTTTTTGCTGCACCACGCCTGTTCCAGGATGCTTAGGGCAAGATTTGGCAGCTGCGCGCTGCCGTTTCGCGCATATGCAGGTAAATGAGCTCGCGCTTGGTCAGCAGTGTGTGTTACTTATCTCGCAACCGAGCAGGCACGCAGATCCTAGCAGGGAAGTAAAGCAAGAGCAGCTTGCGCGCGCGTAGTTGGGGGCCACCTGGTCCCACTAGCCCACCTCCAACTCTGCAGGCACCCACGTCGTGCCGACTGGGAGGGTAGGGACGCCCAGTGGTAGGTAGGTTCGCGCTATATGCAACTGGATCTGGCTACTTTCCGGGGCTTCAGTCGCTGTGAACACCTAATTTAGAGTCCTACTTTTAACCACAACTACCAAAAGACCATCTAGAACTACCCAACTCAAGAGATAAATAGTGAGGACAGTGCGTCCGTCATTCGTTTTTAACGGCATCCGGCGTGACAACCTGTATGCTGGGCAGTCCGCCAGTTGTACCCACGCCCGTAGCCGTATTTCCGCCTTCAAAAGACTCAGGGACAGATTCTGCCTTCTCGGATGGCACCGGCGGAGCCGGCGGCATGGGCGGCGGGGCCGCTGGCGAGCCCGCGCTTGACGCGGCACTGGTCGAGCCTGCCGACGAGCCTGTGTTCGAGCTACTGCCGCTGAAGGTGCTAGATATAGACTTGGGAACCGGGCCCAAGCTGGAGACGGAGCCAAATCCAGTGCTGGACCGAAATTCTGCCCCAGAACTACTGCTTGGGTCCTGACTGTGGCTCCGCACTTGGCTATACCCGCGAGCTAGGCTGTTACCCCGCGTCTGGGTGTGGCCCCGCGTCTGGCTTTGGCTACGGTTCTGGCCCGGACCACTACCATTCCTGTGTAAAGACCGAAAGCCATCGTCAGGGGAGCCTATGGGCGAGGGCCCTGTGGGTGACTTGTTCGAAAGCGAATATCGCGACAGTGAATAAAGATCCTGAGAGATAACAGAGTCGATGGAGCCCAATGAGCTTGCCACCCCTCCCCGATACAACCCGATTTCAGAGTTAAAGCGACGCCGAGGACCAGGTGGCTGGCCCAGATTATCGTATGCTCCATCTATGTTCACCGCCGGTTCTAGTGGGGCCAGTCCCGACCTATCCGATATGTGGGAGTTCGAACTACCTCCGCTGCCAGCGCTACTCGCGGAGATTGACGATGCAGACGACCTCGCAGATGATTCCCCCGAGGACGGCGTGCCAGAAGGTGGCGACAAGCCTGCTGCCGCACCTGGCGATAGTGCTGCGTTGGGAGACAACGACTGCTGGTCGGTGTACTGCGCGCTGAAATTGACCCCAACTGGAGGCGGACTGCTAGTATTTGGCGGCGGAAGCTGCACGTGGGGTAGCTGAGAATCAGAGTGCGATGACGACTGACCCGTCAGTGACACGCGATGGCTGCCCTGAGGGCTGAGACTGTACCGTCTTTGATGTGAGCCCTGGCCAAAGTGTGGCAGTGGCCGCTGCTCTGTGAGAGACCGCAAGCCTGCAGCGCCCGATGGGGAAAGAGGGGACATTGATCCATGGCTCTGTGGCACCTTCGCTGGACCTGAGCCAGCCAGGGGCGCGACGGGAGGAGGAACACCAGGAGGACCGCCGGATTGTGAGCCAGAGGAGGAAATAACCGACATTCCTGGAGGGTATGAAGCCTGTACAGCGACATTCCCAAGCGGCGGAAGCATAATTTGCTCATTAGATGCGCTGCGTTGGTGCTCCATCGACCCAGGACTAACTGCAGTAGCCGCCCCCGGGCCTGCAGAGCCCACTGAAAGTGTGCTCGTACCACCTCCAGGGAGTGGAGAGTTAGATCCGTATTTTGAATGTTTACCCAACCTGCGGCGTGAAGTGGGGGGCGGCGAAATGGATGAATTAGAGCTAAAAGCAGACATTCGCCGCCGATTAGTACTGGCGTTCCACCAGTTCTTGATAACATTATCGGAGCGACCTTTCAAATGTCGAGAGATTTCAGCCCATCGCTTTCCATGTGTAGCAACAAGCTGCTCTATCTGTTCCCCTTCTTCTGGGGTAATAGGTGTATGTGAAAGAGAGGGCTTGAGTTTCTGATGATATCGCTCCCGGCATTGTTTGGATGTGCGGGTACCTAAACGATCAGCAATTTCGACCCACTTTAGCGTTTTCTGGGTATCCACAAGCTCCAGCAGTCGCTTGTCTTCCTCTGGCGACCAGGATCCTCGCTTACGGGTCAAGGAAGTCCGCCCGTGCACGTTACTGAGCGGCATCCCGCGATAAATAACCAAGTTTTCCAACGTTTTTCGCTTGTTAAGGAAAACAGTGGTAGGAATAACGGAAAAAAACAAACAAAGAGGTGAGAGAAGACCAGTATCCACCCAAAGGTCAAATCTCGCCAAAATAAGATCAGTGAGAAGCCAAATGCAGATTAATCCCAGCTAGACCAGGTTGGATCGGCAAATCAACTGAATAAAGCAAGCTCCACGTCAATTAAGTCGAGGCAAGTACTTTTATGCTTACCTTGTAGTGGAGATCAGGTGTTACGACTGAGGCTGTGCCCTGAAAGTTGCGTTGATTATCCTGATAAGGAAATATTACGGGCAAGACAGTTATGCCCAGTGTTCTTGAACCGGTCCTTCACCCGGTGCTTCTATATTTTGCGTTCTGGTCGGAGCCCCAAAAATAGGTGGGGCGAAGCTGCCGTTATTGACCACGCCTAGAAATAGGATCAAAAAGCGGCTTTGTTGGCTTGCGATCCGGAAAGATCGTGGACTGGTAGAAAGAAGTAGAAAGCTTCTGCTCGAATCCAACAGCCTATGTCGACAGGTTAAGAGAGCAAACCCCCAGATTTAGTCTGTTGCTTTTGCGGGCGAAACGAACGAGCTTTTCCTTTGCGTATTCTAGAGCTTCAACCAAGAGTACAGCAGTTGAATAGATCTGGATCCGGAATCTTACAAAAACTTTTGCCCAACTTTGCAAACAACTTTGCCCCTCTCACAAACAACACAGCGTACACTAGTAGGAGCAGCACACAGAATAGACAACTATTTCGCAGCGTAAACCTCCAGCAACTCTAGAGCACGAATATGTGACGTGTGCACGACCGCTCACGAGTTAACCAACTATCCAAAGAATCCCCCGACAAGCTCGTGCCAGTTACAGTTACAAGGTTCACTGTTCACTGCAAGTGTACCAGCACCCTCACCTCCTCTCCTAGTGCGCACCGCGATATTAATTGTGGTTAGGGGGTCATGCGTGTCGCTCGCGGGCTTGCATGATTTCCACCCCGACGTTCTTCCCGCCCGCAGAAACCCTTACCCCTACGGCGAACCCTTCTGCTACGAGCTGCTGCTTGCCCTGCCGACCATCTGCTGCACAACCCTGCGTGGGGTGAGGCTCGAGCGGTGGGAACAGGATCTAGCAGTAGCAATCCGCTGGACACTGGAAAGGGATCTCGCGCTCATTTACCGGGCGGATGGGAGGATGAGGCAAATTATGCCCCGGTCCCTTGTGCCAAAAAGAGGCGTGAGGCGTCCATGTTGTGTCTGGAGTAAGCTATAGAATCTCTAGGTATCTATCTTAGCCTGAACAAGCAAGATCTGGGGACAAGAGTTACTACCCCTCAAAATAGCCAAAGCAGCAAGACCGTGGGAAAGCGACGGAGAAAATGCCCCATCTAATGCCGGGATAGCGCTGCACACGGGCAAGCTTTGCCCGAACAGCCTCCCTTGGCCCCTGCCTCGGCGCCTCACCCGCAGGTCGTGGGCCCACTGGCAGCCCGGACCGCTGGGCCATCGGTGGCGAAGCATGCAGGGCCGAACACTTCCAGGCAACGTTACCTGCAGGTGTTCGTACCGATCGCCCGCAGGTCTACTGGTCTCACCGCAGGGCCCAAATGTTTGAGAGCATACCAGTATCAAGACAGCGGCGGTCCATACGAGAGGATTCAGCACGGTCTGCAGGTTTCATGAAAGTCTGCAAGGAGACTGTGGGCTCCCCTTGCGTCGATTTTAGCCGCCCAGCAGATCTTGCAAGTAGCAATCACTAAAATTTTTAACGGCTTTTTGCCCGCCATACACCACCCTCTTGATACCTGCATATCCGCCAGCGCGGCGGCTACCAGCGGACCTGCGGTTCGGGGATCCACATGCCATGGTGATTCCATGCGTGGCCTACATCCTACAACCATATTTCTCGCCAGGCCGAACGTTGCCCTCTGCGCTCATGATAAATATCGCTACAGCGCCCTTCCCTCTGAATTTGCCGCACCGGCTGGTTGGACCCTGCAGCGAACTCGCGCATGGGCCTCTGGGAGAGCGCTGTCTCGTACAGAAATTATTAGAATATTATCGCAAAGTAGCCCTGGATCTGAAAGTCCGGGCCCTCGGGTCCCTTGCTTTTACTCCTTTCTCCGCCTGTCTGCCCACGCCCGTTGCTAGCCTTTGTCCTTGAGCGCACCTCGGTTGCTGTGCCTGCGATAGGATGTGGCGCATGGACCGGCATATGCAGCAATATGACAAACGCCCGGAGCTGGACTGGTGATCGCTTGGATGTGACCAAGGACAAGTCTGTTTTTAGCGAGGCTTTACGGGACGTATTTGACTTTGTTGCCGCGTGATTTACAGGCGAACAAACGTAGAGCAGGCAGGACGCCTGCAGAACAATGCAGTTAAATGCAGTCAGACGCGGATGGTGCAGACATCATGCACAGGATGCGCAAGCCGACGTAGGTGGACGAGCGGCGAGCAAATCCTCGGTGGTTCCTTTGCGATGAGCCTCCAGGGGCGTGTCCGGGGCATGCAGCAAATTCGCCGCATGCGTGCTGAACGCGATTGTGCGCCAGTTGTGGCCGCCTACAGCCGAGTCGCGCGTTCTTCTGCACACGGCCCCAGACCACAGGCGTAGTCTATGCCCACGTAATATTACACAACACTACTATTTTCTAAGATGATCCCTGATATGCGAACTCGAGAAAGGGCCTTATCACATCCCGATCCTCCCACGCGAGAGTAAATATCAACTCGTGCCTGCAACCTACTGGCATATGCTGGCACCATGCAGGCATATGCATAGGACAAAGCTCCGTGCATGAAGGTTTGGGTGCGCCAAAATCTACCCGACCCGCGCAGACGATACTGATTGGACCGAGAAAGGAACTGCCTCTGCACACGAACCCCAGCATCTCCAAGTAAAGCGCAGTCCAACGTCAGCTCACATATGTGCACTTGGCGATTGCTAGGTTATGTCCGCCTGCCGGCGCACAGAGCCTCGGCCGGCCGGACAACGCTCAGCAGCAGCGGCCTACCCAGCAGGTGTGTCACCTCACATTGCCAAGAGGATTCGGCCGGGGGCCCACAGGCCCCAGCCCACATGCCTAAGCCCAGGGAGCGAGGGACCACCGGCGGGTCATTTATGGCAGGAGCGTGCATATTGGGCATGGTACGGGACTGGCAAGTTTATGGCATGCCAACGCTGCCACGAGCCCTCGAACCGGCCGGCAGACTCCCAGAATAGCGTGTGCTTCTACCAATCCGGTTCTTTCCTCGGGAGCGCGCTCCTCTGCAGATGGTTTCCGTCGCCCGAGCCGAGCTTTAGCACGTAGGCTCCGCGAACGTGGCGGCTGCCTGCCGAGCACTCTGCCTGCACCTTGATGTCAGAGCGTGCATTACTTGCGGCGGCTGTTCGCCCATTATTCATCTCGGGATGGAAGGTACCCGAGGTGCTGGCGCTTGCGCTGCAGCTGATCCATGCACCCCACTATGCGACGTGCTCTAGTCGCCTCATCGGCAATTTCGTTGTTCGCTGCAATCACGGGGCCAGCGAGCCCTCCTCTGGGCCAACTCGACGGGGGCCTGCATCACGATGCCTGTGGATAAGAACAAAGAGCGGCCTTGGAAAAGTTGTGAATAACGGGCTTTCAAACGCTCATGAAGTATATAGGTGGAAGATTCGCCTAGTGTTGCTTCTTTGTATCCGTGCCTGCTCCGTAACCCCCAATTATGCTCGAGCGGGGCAGAGCAAAGGGCTCAACAGCTGCTCCGTGCCCACGAGGGGAACAGGCAGGCTTGCCTGCGTGCCTGCCCCCCTCCCGCGAGCTCACCTCTGCAGGTAGCATACGGTGATATCGCCCCTATCGAAGAAGCCCAGCTGGATATGATAGGTCGCTATCTTTGGAAACCCACTATTCAGCCCAATAGATCAGTGTAGAACGCCAACAGATATTAGAGGAATTATGATATTGCCAGCTGCAGTAGGTGACCGGCGCTGTACATGCTGTAGGCATCGTTATACATGTGGTATGCAGATGCTGCAACACTCCGCGCCAGCACTTGGCACCGCTTTCAAGTCTAGACGCTCCAAAATTGTACAATATGCCTGGAGACGGCATGTTGAAACCACCTACGTCGTGACTAGTTCGGCATGAGTGGCTGTAGGCGACTCGTTGTGTCAGGGTTGGGGCACGTCTGGGTCCGCAGGTAAGGGCCCGCTTGCACGGCGGCGATTTCGCGCTTGATCCCCTCCAGTTGGCGCTTCCAAAATCACGCCTGGGTCCATGCACGAGCGAAACCTGTAACCATGTGCTGCATGACAAATGGTCCAGTCCCGTCCATCAATGCTGCAGTGTACAACCCCAACACCAGTAAATAAATCCCGGTTGCAGAGCTAAAAAGCATGGTACCAAAATACATCGCTTTATATAAACAAGGGTGTTCTGTATAACTTTTGCGGCATGAGATGTTTCATTGGTCCTACATGAGCTCGGAGTCCGGTTCATCAACGCATGATCGCAGAGTTGCGCAACCACCAGTTCGGCAAGGCTGATCTTTTGCTGCCATTGGCGAGCTTTGAGACAACAAACTCGCGTGCAGTATCGTCAACAGCGGAGCTCCACAATCGAGTTTCAGATATCACCGATGATCAACCGCCAGATTCTCTCAAGCCAATTGCGGGGTGGAGTGTACACCACATGCTTCTCGTGCTCAGCAACTTCTTGTAGACCCGATTTGAGGTCGATTTGTTCAGGAGCCAAGAACGTGGTCTTTTTGAAATACTTCCACAGGATAAATATCAGGATGGAGACAGGGATCATGATGTAGTTTGTGATGAACGTTCCTACGTCCCAGTTGCCTTTTAGAAACACGCCATAACCAGCGAAAAATGTCATGAACACGCACATCACCAAACTAATCCATGCCTGATAGGGCTGGAACCACCCACGGTAGGGGAAAGTTCTCCGATCCAATCCCTGGACGGCACAAGCATGGAAAAACCGAATGAAAGTGAAGTTGATGATGGAGTAAATAATAAGCTCGCAAGATGTCCCAATGCCGATGATTAGGTTCAACACTCGCGTGGCCGTACTGCCTAGCTGTAAAAATGATAGCATCCCGAATGCCATAACAACCAGTGCGGACATGAACGGAACACCGTTTGGCGTGCACCACCGAAAGATCTTGGGCGCCTGGCCATCAAGGGCCATGCCGTAAAGCGTGCGAGTAGCACAATAAAAATACGAATTCCCTGCAGAAAAGGCCGACGTCAGGATTCCCACATTGACAATATGGGGAAGTATCTTGATCTTCATACGGACCATGGCGGCAACATAGGGCGAACCAGAAGCATTGTTCGAGCCGCCAGTCTTCCAGGCTTCATTCAGAAGGGGGTCATTAGAGGGGCAAATGATGCCCATAGATAGCGGGCCCAGAATAAAAAAGACAGACAAACGGAACACCACGCCCTTGAACGCACTTGGGAGTGTCCTCCTGGGGTTAATGGCCTCGCCAGCAGTCATTGAAACGTAGTCTGGACCCGAAACTGTATAGGAAGCCAAGGCAAAGGCAGAGAAAAAGCCCAGGAAGCGGCCAAGATCCCCATGGGCGACATATTCATTGAAAGCTCCTGGGTTCTGCCAGAATCGAAAGCCATATGCGTCATGCAAGGGATTCCCGCCAACCATGGTGATGAACGTGAAAAAGAGCAAGCCCACCATCAGGATGACCTTGAAAAGTGCCATCCAAAACTCCGTTTCGCCATAGAAACTTACGGGTACCAAGAGGTTAATGACCACATACAGAGCGATTTGAGGCACAATAACGGCGGCCGGAGTGAAGTCATCACGCCAAAAGTGTACAATTAAAGTAACCGCCGTGATTTCGTAGGGCACAAGCAGGGCTTGCAATACAAAGTACGTCCAGCCTGCGGCGATCTCCAGAGCCTCGTCAACGCAGCGGCCAGCCATACGAATGAACGGTGAAGGAAGAGGGAAAAGAGATACCATTTCGGCTGTCGAGCTCGTGAGCATGATGACGGGTACGCACCAAATAGTAAAGGCGATAAACAGCGACCCTGGGCCACTGTTGATAAGTGTGCCCGCAATCTGTACGAAGAGAGAAGTGCCGATTGTGCCACCCATAGCAATCAGCTGTACATGGCGAGCTTTGAGCCTGCGCACCACAGCTTGGTTGTGTCTGGGAGGCTGTGGCTCATCTCCCGCCTCGTTGTCGGCTCTCAGTGAATGAACGGATGATTTCTCGGAGACCACGGCAGCATCCTGTTCAGCGACATAGATATCACCGCGTTTCTTCAAGTTCCAGTCTTCTTTAGGAATGAAACTTAACATTGTCAAATTAGAGGAGCCAAAGGAGTGAATAGGCTCAAACTCGAGTTTTTTTTCACGCACTTACCAGGACTCGGTGGTGAAAAGCTGGCGGCTAACTGGGTAAGGCCAGTGGATGGTAGCCTAACACACAATATGAGATTGTCAAAGGACTAGAATTAATCCGAAGACAGCTGGCCAATACTTTGAGCCTGATGGATGCCGAGCAGCCATTGAAGCTGCAGGCTTGTAGGTTTTTATACAGCCCGGGCTCACGTAAGGCGCTCCCCAGGCATTTTACCCCGCAGCCGTACGAGAACAACGCCTCGCTTCCAGCAGGCCAAGTCACGGTGTTATTGGATCTGTATGGGAACCTGCTGTCAGTTTCGAGATTATTGGCGACAAACCAGGCTGTGTGTCGCGAGCTCTGGAGCTATTTCGCACGTTGTAAGAGGGTTCCCACGGCAAGACTTGGGCGACTTGTTAGATTCCTCGCCCTGATATGCACGTGTTTACGCAGGAATGTCAGCGCTCGAAAAACGAGCAGCCTCGGCAGTTCAGGCGCCATTTAACACGCGCGCAAACCACAACTGAACGTAGCCTGCTGTGTGGCCGGTTCAGGCAAAGCTAGCCATGGTCTTTGATCTGCAATTGAGACGTGATAACCAGCTCTTATGTGGCTTGTCTACCATGTCCTCTCCCCCCGTGCAGTCGCTCACGATATTCCCTAATCCTGCAGGAGTCATCTCCCGAGGCTATCCGGCAAGAAATGAGACATGATGGGGTCTGGGAACTTTACAAATCCGCAGCCTCGGCCTACTAAAACAGCTCCATCGAAAGGAAATGCAAAGCCCAGGCCAGTTATGACCCACAGCATGTGCAAATGACGCTTTCGTCCACTTTGAACAACAATACGCGCAGCCGTTTATACACATTAATGTCTTAGTCGGTAAGAAACAAAATTGATACCACACTTGCCCCGAATTCAGTCAGAACCAAGCCCAAGTGTTTCTAATTTATCTAGGGACTTCCTTGTATGACCTCATAATCGCAATTGACGCGGAACGATAAGTGACTACAGTTGATGTTCAACCAAACAGGTGAAAAGAGTTAGCTACGACTTTTCGCGGTCGTAGAAGTGAGACTATGTCGAATACCAGCGCGCGACGGCAACAGCGCAACTCGCAACGCAACTTGCAACGTGGCTCGAGCCAGAACCGTCAGAAGGGTACGTTTCTGAGCCCAAAGACGTTCCTCAAAGAGACGTTTTTGAATTTGCTCCGTGGAAAGTAATTTTGCCAGGACCCGTCCGGGCAGGCGGTTCGTAATTCGGTGGGTATATCCATGTTTACACAGGCTAAGCGCGGGGCTCGAACTTGCGGCACGTGATTGGGACTCACGCTGCCACGCTGATGCCTGGTATCATCATCAACTACTACCGGCTCGACACCATGTCAACAGAAGCGGTTGCAATTGTGCTGGATATCGAGGGCACAGTATGTCCCATAAGTTTTGTTAAGGACACCCTGTTTCCCTTTGCCCTGCGGAAGCTCGAGTCCGAGCTCAAATCCGTAGCCTTTCCTCCCGTGGCCGGGCGATCCGAGCTGGACGATTTCCTAGTCAAGTTCCCGGCTAACGACAAGAAATCGCCCGAGGCGCTGGTAGCGCATGCCACAGAGCTGACTACAAATGACATCAAAGCCCCCTATTGGAAATCTCTGCAAGGGTATCTCTGGAAATCAGGTTACACTTCGGGAGAGCTGAAGGCTGACCTGTTTCCGGATGCTGCCGAGGCGGTGCCCCGCTGGGCGGAACTGCTCAAGAGCCAATATGGCCCTAACGACCATGCTGGCGTCTATATCTATTCGTCGGGTAGCGTTCCTGCCCAAAAGCTCTTGTTTGCTCACACGGATGCGGGGGACCTGACGCCTGTGCTCGCGGGCTACTTTGACACCACAAACGCAGGTCCTAAGACAGAAGCGGCATCCTACACGCGCATATCCGAGTTAATCGGGGTGCCTGCCTCAAAAACGCTCTTTTTCAGCGATAACACCAAGGAAGTTGATGCGGCAACCGAGGCCGGCTGGAACACGGTCTGGACGGTGCGTCCCGGCAACGCCCCGGCTGACGGATACAGGGCCCCAGGGAAAACAGCTACAGTCTTCACAGACGAGCTGTTGCAAGGCCAGTAAGCGCTTCTGCTAAGCATTTCTAGTAAGCAGCTCGCCTCAATGCCCCCTCGTGGTACCATACTCCGCGAGACACCGTCACGGGCAGTAAAATATATTTAGTCTACCTCGCTATGCAGATACTTCACAAGCGTGAGTGCCTCGCCCAATTATTCCTCAACGTCATCATATCCGTGCTCGAGCAGGTAGTTTGCGGTGGCCTGCTCGTCCTTGTCGCAGGCAAAGTACACCTGTACTACCAGCCCGCGGTCAAAGCCCAGCTCGGCCAGCCGGTTGATAGCCTCGGACTCTTCGGGTGTAACTTCGATGCGCGTGGGCCCTGCCGCAGCATCCTCGCCCTCAGGCAGGCCCGCCAGATCGCCCTCGCTTGCACCCTCGCCCTCGAGGAGCTCTTCATCGCCCATCAGTTCGTCGATGTTTTGGGCAATGGCGTCCGCGAGCTCGGGGTTGTGTGCAGCCAGCTGCTGGATCCACTGCTCCATGGCGCCCGGGTCTCTGCGGATGACATCTCGCATCTGCGCAAGCTCGAGTGCAGTGGGGAACTGGGCACCGCCGAGATCTGGCCCGGCCCCCACGCGGGCCCGGCTACCTGAAGCCGCCGATCCCTGCTCAAACAGGTTCAGGTCCGTTGTGTCATTGCTACCTGTGCCCGCAGAGCCCCCTGGGCCCGCCGGGCCCGCCGGGCCTGCAGAGCCCGCAGAGCCCGTACCGGCTGCCGCATCACCATGGGCCACGGCAGGCTCTGCGTCACCATTCCCTTCACCGCCGTCGTTGTCGTCACCAGCAGCGCTTGGTTCGGCCGCGCTGACTCGTCGAGCGAGCGCGGCCTCTGCCTCGCCCGTGACGAGGTACTCGACAGCCCGGTCCGGGTTGTTGTATGCCATGCGCAGAGCCATCTGGGCTAGCTCGCGCGAGAAGCCCATTTCGGTCATGTTCGTGATGGCCTGTTCCAGGCCCGAGCCGATGGCCAGGGCAGACGGGTCGTCAAATCCGCCTGCCGCACTTGCGTCCCCAGCGCCTGCTGCTGAGTTCTCAGCCTCTGTGGCGGCCGCCGCGGCGCCCGGGCCAGCCCCCGCGCTACTTGGCGGGGCTGCCACAGCGGGCGTGGCCGGCGTGGCCGGCGCAGTGGTCTTTGCGGGCTCCGGCTTTTTCGCCTTGGCCTTGCTCACCATGCACACAATAAAATCCTTGTCCGCGTTGATGTTGTAGCTGGCAACGGCGTCCTGGTCCTTGAGGATCTTTCCAGAATAGATGAGCTTCTGCACACTGCCCGCGTCGTAACCGCGTTCCGCCGCATTTTTCTCTTTTACCGCCGCCACAGTATCCGACTCTTCCACTTCAAGAATCCATTTTTCCTGCTTCAGGTCTCTGAATGCCAACTTCATGGTCAGGCGGTGGCTGCTTACGATGCAGTGCGCCGCTTGATCAAGCCTTGGCTGGGTGAGAACCGTTAGGGTTAGGCCGCCAGATGAGAAGTACTTTCTGGTGGGGCAGAGAATATCAGGCTGGCGTCAAGAAGGCAACGCACCGTCAAAAGGAGCAAAACAAAAGAAAAGCACAAATAAAAAGAAAGCAATAACAAAAGATGAATGTAGACAGAATTATCGTCCATTTGGTGACAAATAAATAGCTATAAATACATGGGCGCAAAGATAAAAAAAACAACTAAAGGCAGAGTGTCACTAAGTTACCAGTGGGCTCTAGCCGTCAATTTCTGTCTCCTCTTCTGCCCGCGCTTCGACGTCGGTTTCTTTGGCCAAGACTGCTGCGGCGCCTAAAGAATCGGGTAGACCATCCTGAGCCCGAATTTGGGGCGAACCGCGAGTAGAGTGGCCGCGCTGGACCAAATCTGTCAAGCCATGTTCGACCGTGCGCTCTAGCCGAATAAATTCACGGATCATGGCCAATTTAGGGAACATGGCATTCTCGCCACCGCTGATAAGCGCCCTTAGCTGCTGCTCGTTCGGATCTGACAAAATTCGCCAATAATCGACCAGCTTCGCTTTCGGCCACACGGTCACAGAGCCCGTGAACCGCTGAAGAAATATGGCAGACCAGTCCTGGCTCAAGAACTGAGGGATTAGGTGCAAGCTTTTACACAGCTTGACACATTTTCGGACTTCAAGCATAATCGCGATCTCCGCAGCCGACAATAAAAACCCACCTCGCCAGCGCGAAGTCGAATATTTGTGCGTGACGGGCCGCCCCACCTGGCCCTTGGGAAGATAAGCAAATAGTCGAATGTGGGGATTTACTTGAGAAACAATGGCGAAGTTTGCGTTAAAGTATGTTTTGAGTGCTTCAACAGGGACGTCCGTTCGGAACGAGCCGTCACGCCACCTTGAGCCCAGAGAGTACGGAACAAACTCGCCGTGGCTGTTTTTCTCCATGAGCACTACCGGGTTCAAAATGCCCGGCACGGCCGCAGAGGCGAGCAACGCCGACCAGATCACGCAGTTGGGTGCCGTGATGTAGTTGCACAGCACGGTCGGCGATGCCGCGTCGGCCGGCACCATTGTAATGTTGAGCACGCGGCCCGTGCGCTCATATGCCTCTTTGAAAGTCATGTCCCCTCGTGTGAAGTAACGCGAGCGTGCTGCCCAGTCCACGGCGTCAAAACGCGCGCCAGTGCGCCACCACCGCAAAACCCACTGCGGAAAGGGCTCCCAGCACGCGGTCAAGTGTGCGGCCAAAGTAGGGCGAAGCAACGTGTGTAGCTCGGCGTCGGTGCGGGTGCCCACGAGAGCGGCTACAAGTCCGCCACCAGATGTGCCAGAGATGACATTGGGGAGCAGGTCCTGGTCGAGTAGGGCCTTGACGACGCCAAAGTGGCGGTAGGCAAACGAGCCGCCGCCGCTCAGAATAAGGGCGGACCGGCCGAGCTGCTTGTCGAAAGACTCGAACAGAATCCGCCGGGTTTCTTCTTCCAGATGCGGAGTCTCCTGCAGCAGCCTGACCCGCGAGCGCACGAGCCGGTTGAACTCCTCGACGGCGTGCTTGGTGCCCGAGTAGGTCTGCGAGTACATGCTCTGGTTGGCGATGCCGGCAAAGTTGTACTTGACGCACGACTCGAGGAGGATGGCCAGTGACTCGGCCTCCGCCGTGGAATTGATGGCCCGCACCTGGCGCAGCTGCTTGGTCAAGCGGACGACGGCCCGGAAGTCGTACAGCGCCGAGCGCGGGTCGTCGCGCCAGACATCGAGCCCGAGAAAGCGGTCGAGCTCGAGCGCGGTGCGCCACCAGTCCTCGTAGCGCGTGCTGCTGCGCAGCCGCGCGCGCAGCTCCTTGCGCGGCCCGCGCCACACAATCAGCCACTCCTGAACGGAGACCCAGAAGCGGATGATGGCGTAGACGGCGAGCAGAAAGAGCACCCAGACGGCGACGAGAATGAGCAGCGGCCAGCGCAGCAGCTCATAGCTGAGCCCAAAGTGCGAGTCCTGCGCGCGCCGCGCGCGCTGCCGTGGGTAGCTCGACGTGGGCGCCCAGTCGGACATGCTCATGAGATATTCATGGTCATTGCTTTCGAGGGCAGCACGAAAGGCCTCGACTGCGTCCAACATATTGTGCGGCAGCAAGGTAGGCAATCCCTGCCCGGCAGAATTGTGAGTGTCTGAATGGAGGTGACAAAGACTCTGGCGCCCGGCACGCGAGCGGCAAGCCAGTATATTTAAGTGATTCCAAGTGCGTGCAGCTCAACGGCTTGAGACCGAGGCTAGGGCAGTGCCGCGAACGTCCCCGAACGGGGCAGGGGCAGCTGCATTACTTTCATGTGCAGCTCCAGCTGGCTCGCTCCCGTCTCGCGAGTTTTCCGGGCGGCCCAGGGCTAGGGTCTTTGCCAGAGGTCCGCGTGGGCTGGGGCAGCCTCTTGGGCAGCCTGGGTCAACCTGGGTGACCTGAGTGGGCCAGGGTCGGGCGCCTGGGTGCGCCCGGGTCTGCGTTTTCCCTTGGAAAAGGCGAAAAAGGCTGCGAATCTTGGCACGGCTTACTGGCTGGCTTGGCTGGCTGGGAACTTTTCAGATCCTCAGCTGCACGAGGTAGGGGTGGCTTTTTGCAACTCGCTCGGTACCCCGGATCAGTGCCTTTATTCCTCCCGTTTTACTCTTTTTTTTTTTTATTTTTTCTTCTCCTTCTTTTCGCTTTTTTGGAACAAGGAGAGCATGGCCACGAGCGAGCCTGAGTGGGACATTATCGCATTGCGCGAGTCTGAGGACGATCCGACCGAGGACCCGCTGGCTGTCGCCAAAGACGTGTTCTCCGGCACGGTGGGCGGCATTGCCCAGGTGCTGTCGGGCCAGCCGTTCGACACCACCAAGGTGCGCCTGCAGTCGGCACCTGAGGGCACCTACAATGGCGCCATGGACGTTGTGCGGAAGCTGCTGAAGAACGAAGGCTTCAAGGGCTTCTACAAGGGCACAGTGACGCCGCTGATCGGCGTGGGCGCGTGTGTGAGCGTGCAGTTCGCTGTGAACGAGAGCATGAAGCGGTTCTTCACGGGCAAGAACACTGCCGCGGGCCACGCCCGCCCGGAGCTGCTGTCGTACGGCCAGCTGTATTTATCGGGCGCCGCGGCGGGCTTTGCCAACTCATTCCTGGCCTCGCCCATCGAGCAGGTGCGTATCCGGTTGCAGACGCAGACGGGTACCCCGGGTACACTGTCGTTCAACGGGCCCATCGATGTTGTGCGGCGCGTCTTCGGCGCCGCCGGGCTGTCGGGTATCTACAAGGGCATCACGCCCACGGTACTGCGCGAGTCCCACGGCATGGCTATGTACTTTATGGGCGCGGAGGCGTGCGTCAAGCGCGACATGCAAGTCAACGACATCCGGCGGGTTGACGTGCCTGCCTGGCGCGTGTGCACTTACGGCGGCGTGGCCGGCATTGCCATGTGGATGAGCGTGTACCCCATCGACGTGATCAAGTCCAAGATGCAGACGGACAGCATTGACCCGGCCAAGTACCGGTTCCGGACGACGCTTGGCACGATCCGGGAGATCTTCCGGGCCAACGGCGTCAAGGGATTTTTCAAGGGCTTTTCGCCCACGCTGCTGCGTGCGTTCCCCGTCAATGCCTGCACGTTCATGGCGTTCGAGGCGACGCGGCGGGCGCTGGGCTGACGCCGGCCAAACGCTACGGCCCCGCTGGGGCAGCACCGAGAGTATAATAGAAATCAAAAAAAAAAAATAAGAGCCGGTATTTGACCTGTTTATTAAATCTGTTCACTAGATCTGTTCACTAAATCTGTTCACTAAATCTGTTCAATCGAATTCGTCCCTCAAATCTCATCGAATCTGCTTTGTATACCCCTAGCCGTATTTACTAGCATGGAAACCCAGCGAGGCCACCCCCACACCTAGCGATGCTAGCTCTGCGATATCTAGCTGATCTCAATCTTGATCTTGAGCTCAACCCCGATCCGTTCCGCCTGAGACTCACCCGCCGGCGGTGCTTGCCAGGACAGTTCGCAGTGCTCCCAGCCAGATCCCGTAGCTCGCCGACGTAGCGACAGGAACCTTGCCCAGGCGTCCCAGCTGCCGCTGCTGCTGCTCCCAAAGCTACGACCCGTCGACAGCTTACGCAAGGCGCGGCCAATCACGCAGCGTCAAAACCGGGCTTAGAAAACCCAGAGCTGCCCACCGCTCAAACGCTTCATCCCACCACTGGGCAAAAATGTTTCGCTTGGTAAGTACGCTTTCGCCGCTTGAGGCTGGCTTGTGGCTGCTGTCGCCGTGACAGCTGAAATCAGGAGGTTCGGGTGTGTTGTTGCTCGTTTCGTGCGCCTGTCACCCGGCCGCTCGAGGCTCGGGCGACCCAATCAGGGCCGTGAATAGGGCTGGCCCGGCTGGGGCCAAGCCGTTTGGAAAGCTTGCTGTTGTGGAAACGCGCCAGACACGCGCGCGCCGAGTATGCCCGGTTTGCGCGCGCCGGGTGACGCTTTCGAACGTTTTCGGCGTGTGTTTCCGCCCGGCCGCCGACGCGCAACCCTGCTTCCTCTGCAATTTCGCGCGCCAGACCAGCCCCCGCCGCAGCCCCCCGCTCTGCAATACAAAGGAACAAAAAACTAACGCAGGCCGCATCAAAGCAAGCGATCGCAGCCGCCGCGTCGTCCGTGGGCCTGGCGGCGTACTACGTGCATACCCAGAGCCAGCCGGCTGAGGCCATGACCGCGGCCGAGCACGGCCTGCATGCGCCCAACTACCCCTGGTCTCAGCAGGGCCTGACCCAGACGTTTGACCACCAGGCAATCCGCCGCGGGTACCAGGTGTACCGCGAGGTGTGCTCGACCTGCCACTCGCTGAACTTTGTGACTTGGCGCTCGCTGGTCGGAGTCTCGCACACAGCCTCCGAGGTCCGCGATATGGCCGCCGAGTTCGAGTACCCCGACGAGCCCGACGACGAGGGAAATCCCCGTAACCGCCCGGGCAAGCTGGCCGACACGTTCCCGGCGCCGTACCCCAACGAGCAGGCCGCGCGCGCCGCCAACCAGGGCGCGCTGCCGCCGGATCTGTCGCTCATGACCAAGGCCCGGCACAACGGCATCAACTACGTGTTTTCGCTGCTCACCGGCTACCCCGAAGAGCCGCCTGCCGGCGTGACTCTGGCTCCTGGCCTCAACTACAACCCCTACTTCCCCGGCGGCGGCATCGGCATGGCCCGCGTGCTGTTTGACGGGCTGGTCGAGTACGAGGACGGCACGCCGGCGTCCACCGCGCAAATGGCCAAGGACGTCACCACGTTCCTTAACTGGAGCGCAGCGCCCGAGCAGGACGACCGCAAGCTCCTGGGCCTCAAGGCCCTGCTGACCATCAGTTTTCTGTTTGTTGTGTCTGTGGCCGTCAAGCGCTACAAGTGGGCCAACATCTGGACTCGCAAAAACGTGTGGCGCGGCCCTGGAAACCCGCTCAAATAGACACATATGTAAACTAATCAAAATCTCTCGGCTGATAACTCGAAAACTCAGGGGCAGCGGGTGGTGCATGGCGATCACCGAAGCGGCTCTATGCCCGCTGCGAAAGCCAAGGGAACTAACTATGTTTCAATTCGTCTGCTGTTATCATCGAAAGTCGCAATAGCAGATCTCTTTTCCGCAATGATGAGGAACGCGGCAGTGGCTAATAAGATAGGTAACGTGAATTGCAAACGCGGATGATTGACTTTTTCAGCGCATATTGCACCTCTTGAGAGGTGGGTATACCTCTACTATACTAATGTCAGCTTTGTTGACTAGAAACTGACCGGATCTAAGCCACGTGACTGGCAATATCATTGTGTAATTTGGGTGTCCTCCCAGCTCTCAAATACACACAGTCTTTCCCTTCAGTTTTGAAGCCTGTACGACTTACAAGTGCAGCACCGGGCTGCATGACGCACAGGCATATGCATGGTCATCCAAGGGGCCGAAGGGCAGAGCCCATAGTCGCTTAAAATAGTCATATGGAGCAACCCATCAAAGACATAGCATGAAGATAGTCTATATTTTTAGTTTCGATACGCGAAGAAATTTTCTCACTTGTTCAACGTCCAGAAATAGCAGCACAACACCCTATACACGCACCATCGGGACAAGGAACGAGCAAGCACATTTTCGAGGACTAAATAAATAGCCAGTAAATAGGATACTCACGAATGTGATCGCATGTGCGCGTAGGATCAGCTATCCCAGCTATCCCCTGCATGCCGGCTGATGAGCAATCCAAGATTCATCCGCAATTGATTCCGGAACTGTCGCAATTCCCGCCATTCGCCAGATGTCGGCTCTGGCACCCTGAGCTTGGGGCGGAATGCTAGTGGTCATCTCACTCTTGTGACGAAAATTATCAACCGATAGGGGATTCATTATCGAAAACCTACCCCGCTCATACAATTGGAGAAGTACCGCTAACTGGTAGGTTCTCTTATGAATTTTGCCATTGTCCTTGCCCGGTCAACCTAGTGTCAATTCCCTCATGTCCGCTGAACCACCAGGCGCGCAGCAAAAGGTAAGAGGTGCGCGAGGGTTCATGACCGCACCTTGAAGGAAACTTGGCTCAGCCCATACCTTTCGTCGCCGCGCGCAATAAAATTCATATGGCACTTGTCTTAGAGTTTACCGCCTCAGAGTGTCCATCCTTGACTAGGCTATCAGAGCGAAACCCTAATACTTCATGTCCAGTCACGAGTGATTAGCCCAGGCCTGCAGCCGCTAAGGCCATGCATGGAGTGAGGTACAAATGAAGGTTGATTGCCTCCCAAGCGCGTTCGTAATGAATAGTTCATTTCTAATCTTCCAAGCTTTTGCATTCTTGCCTGTCGCGCTAGCTACCTCGAGTAGGGTAGGTGAAAACAAGGGAGTGGTGCCGCGCGGATGGGGGTGCGCTGTAGGAGTGGCTGTAACGGCCGTTGGCTCAGCAATGTGCATCATAGGCGCTCTCAAGGACGAATCTAGTAGTAACCCAGTGACAATTGCAAATTCCGATGTGAATGGTGTACATTTCGCGGACGGTGGATTGTCAAAGGACGACAACGCGCTCGATGACCAGCTTCAGCTCCAAGAGCTTGATTGAAGATGGGTGCTGTCGCATATGTTATCTCCTATACATCGTAAACTTTCACACACTAGTACTATAGGAGTAGGTCGTAGGTTTGTAGAATCAGTGCACTTTGCAGCTTCTCAATCACTCAAAGCTAGAGCTCAACTCGAGTGCGGTTACAATCCTATTTGCCCCGAGTTCGCGGCTCCATCTGATATGTTTCTTGGCAGCTTCCCAAAGCCCTTGATAATCGCAAGACAGAGTACATCCACCGTCTGCGCCTACTGGGAAGGAGCGGGACAAAGCAAATGTTGCCTTCTCTTGTATTTACCAATTCTAAGCGTAATCCACGTAGGGGCGTGGGATGAGGCTACAGCTTGTGAATGGTGCGCCGAGTGTACTGCGCCAAGTGAACCTCATCAGGGCCGTCTGCTATGCGCAGCGTGCGCACATGTGCGTACATCTGGGCCAGGTGTTGGTCCTGCGACACGCCCTCGGCGCCGTGAACCTGGATGGCCCGGTCGATGACGCGCAACGTGACGTTGGGCACCTCGATCTTGGCCGCAGCAATGTCCTCGGTCGCGCCCTTGGGGCCGGACTTGTCGATGCGCGCGGCGGCCGCGAGCACAAGCAGCCGGGCGTACTGGATCTCCAGCCGCGAGATGCCAATGAACTCCTGGATGCGGCCGTGCTTGTACAGCTGGCGGCCAAACGTCTCGCGGTCCTTGGCCCGGTTCACCATCAGCAGCAGCGCCTCCTGGGCAACGCCCAGGCTGCGCATGCAGTGGTGTATGCGCCCGGGGCCGAGCCGGCCCTGGATGATAGCAAAGCCCATGCCGTCGGCGCCAACCAGGTTCTCCTTGGGCACGCTCACGTTGTCGAAACGCACCTCCATGTGGCCATGCGGCGCATCGTCGTAGCCAAACACCATCATGGGCCGCACAATGGTGACGCCGGGCGTGTTACGCGGCACGATGAGCACGCTCTGCTGGGTGTAGGGCGAGTCAGAGTCGTTGGTCTTGCCCATGACGAGCAGCAGCTCGCAGCGTGGGTCGCCGGCACCGGAAATCCACCACTTGGTGCCGTTGATCACGTAGTTGTCGCCCGCGCGCGTGATGGCAATGCGGATGTTCGTGGCATCCGACGAGGCCACGCCCTTCTCGGTCATGGCGAACGCCGAGCGGATGCGGCCGTCGAGCAGCGGCTCGAGCCAGCGCTTCTTCTGGGCGTCGTTAGCGTAGCGCGCCAGCAGCTCCATGTTGCCTGTGTCGGGCGCGTTGCAGTTCATAGCCTCCGCCGCGAGCAGGGTGCGGCCCATCTGCTCGGCCATCAGGCCGTACTCGAGATTGGTGAACCCGGCGCCCTCGTGGTACTTGCGGGGCAGAAACAGGTTCCACAAACCCTGCCGCTTGGCCGACGCCTTGAGCCGCTCCACCGTGGGCGGCACGGCACCCCAGCGGTCGGCCTGAGCGTCCAGCTCCTTGACGTACTCACCTTGGGCGGGGATAACCTCGGTCTCGACAAAGTGGCGGACCTTGGCCAGCGTCTCGCGGGCGCGGTCACTCACGAGCGGGTCAACAATTGGCGGAATATCGTACAGAATCGCTCCTTCTTCGGACATTTTCGGGGTTTTTTCGGTTGCGTTGCTGGGGCTGGGTCGTTCGCCCGGCTCGGGGCGCTATTTGAATGATGCGGGGGAGGTTAGGGCCGGTGCCGACGGGGGTGGTGGGGAAAATCCCGCGACTGTCTGGGCACCGCACCACCACACCACCTCCCCAGCCGAGGTAGCTGCAAGCCGCCGCTCAACAGAGTGTCGGCCCGGGAGAGTGTTTCTTTCCCCGTCCTAGATCCGAATAACAAAAGCAAATCACACAGATTAAAAATTACATATGCACAAAGAATAAATAAACTGTCATTCCTGCAAGCAGGCGGAGAGAGCATGCGATGCGCCCGCGGCCTGGCTGGCAGCCGCCTAGTCGAGGCTGAGCCCCGGGATGACCGTCGAGGCGGCCGCTTGCCGCTCGCGCGCGCGCTGCCGCTCGCGGAACTTCTGCAGCTCCGACTTGCCCGCGTCCTCCTCCGCCGCCGCCGCATCGCTGTAGAACCGGTCGTTGAACGCCAGCGGGTCGCCAGGCCGGCCCCGGGCCCAAAACCGCACGCTACGGTCGCCCGAGGCCGAGGCCAGCATATGGCCCGTGGGGTGGTAGGCCAAGTCCCAGACAGGGTAGCCGTGCGCCTTGGGGATGCTGAGCACGGGCTTGAGGCCGGACGCGCCGTCGACCACCGCGGCGTCCAGCAGGTAGTGGCTGACGGCGCCGCCGCTCGAGCCCACAGTGAGGAGCTGCGAGTGCACGGGGTGCCACGCGACCGCGGTCAGCTCATCGTCGTGCCCGCGCAGGACCAGCGCCTGCTGCATCATACGCAGGTCGAAGATCCGGGCCGTCGTGTCCTTGCCAGCTGCGGCAAACAGGCGCTTGCCGCCCCCGGTCTGGAACTTGGCCCGGTACACGGTGTTCTTGAACCCGTGGAACGTGGTGAGCTCGCGGGCCTGACGCGGGTCCCAGAGCTTCACCAGATTGTCCTTCGAGCCGGAGACGAGTAGCGACAGGTCCGGGTGCCAGTCCACGGCCTTGACGTCCCAGCCGTGGCCGGCCAGCGACGCCTCCTCCTGCATGGTCGCGAAGGACCAGACCTTGATGAGGCCGTCGTCGGAGCACGTGGCAAACTTGGCATCGCCGGGCGCCCACACGACGTTGCGCACGAGCTCGCGGTGGCCCCGCGTGATATGCACGTTGTTGAAGTTGGGCTGCCACACTTTGAGCACGCCCTCCTGGTCGCCGGAGACCAGCCACTCGCCGGCGTGCGAGTAGGCCATGGCGCGGACGGACGTCTCGTGCGCCTGCATGAGCATCTCGAAGTTGAAGTTCATGCCGCCCCACAGCGTGAACTCGCCCGACATGGCGCCGGTCAGCACGCGGCGGCCGTCGGGCGTCCACGCCGCAGCCAGCACGGGCTGCTTGGTCTTGTTCACGGACATGTGCACGAACTTGGAGCACAGCGCCGTTTCCGGATGCTGGCTCCACGCGAATGGCGGCGGCACGTTGGCCAGAAACGTCGGCTCCGGCTTGACGGCGCCGGGCAGAAACGGCAGGTTGTGCGCGGCGTCGAGGCGCCAGCGCACAAACTCGTTGCCGTGGTCGACCCACTGCCGCGACTCTGCGTACGTCCGCTCGCCGTCCGGCGCGCTGACGCCCGGCGGGCCCGCCTGGCCGGGGAAGCTGTGCGGCCTTTCCATGTCGCCGTCAGGGGAGATGCGATGCAGCGAGGTTAGCCGTTGGGCCTGGCTGGGAGGGAGAAGAGGGCCGTTTTGAGGTGAAGGTGAAACTGGGTGAAGCAGGGCAAGGAGCAGGTGAGGCGATGGGACAAGCAAGGAACAAGCGAGGGCAAGGCGGAAGCAGAGACACTGCACGGGCTGGCTCAAGTCGCAGGGCAGGGAAGCACCCACGTATATAATGATCAGCACAGCGATGCTCACATACAATTAAGTGTGCTGCTTGGCGTGTTAATCCCGCAGCCAGCCGGGCCATCTTCTCCCCTCCTCCACCTCTCGTCCTCCCCTCCTCTCGTCACATCTCCCCTCACCTGCGTGGCTACTGAGCAATGCACCTGTCACCCAGCAGGCCAGCCAGCCCTTAACCTCCCCCCACGGCCCAGGCCCTTTAGCGGCAGCCCGCTCCAATCCTTCCATCCTCTCCATCTTGCGCCATGGCCAAACGAATAACGCGCAGCCTGGTGCTGGCGCTGGTCCTGGTGGGATCGCTGCTCATATTTTGGCAGTTCTCACAGAACCCCGACGCCCGCGCGCGCATGCGGCCGCTGAACCCGAGCTCGTGGAACAATAAGCACCCGGCGACAGCAGCCACGGCCGGCGCCGCGGGCCCGCACACCGCCACGGGCGCCCCCGCGCCCGGCGTGGGCATCCAGACGGCCGCCAATGCTCCGGCCGCGGTGCCGAGCCACGCCGAGCACGGAGCACTGCCCGAAGCAGATCCGCTCCTGGAGCCCGCGGGCCCGGGCCCGTCCGCGGCCGTGGAGCTGAACGACCAGCAGATCCTCGCGCGGCGCGAGACGTTTCTGCGGGGGTACGTGAGCCAGCTGCCCGGGCTGTCGCCGAAAATCGAGCCCTTGCGTGACGCGGCCGAGAACGCGGGTGAGATATTCATGGACATGCATCACGGCGACGTGCCGGTTACGCTGGACAACCTCAAAAACCTCCTCAATGTTTCGGAAGAAGACATCGCCGAGCTTCACAGGCTGCACCAGCTGGCCGTTGAAGCCATCCCCAAGAACCTGCCCTCAGATATCTGGAAAAAGGGCCAGGGCATCGTGCTGACCGGCGGTGGAATCTACTTCCCCATTCTGCTGTCAGCTGTCAAGTGGCTGGTGGACCGCAACAATGGCATGCCGATTGAAATCTTCATGGCTGAAGAAGAGTACGAGCCCGACTACTGCGACGACCTGTTGCCCAAGCTGGGAGCGTCGTGTGTCGTAATCGAGCGGGTTTATGGCAGCGAGCTTGTCAGCCAGTTTGAGTATATGGGCTACCCTCTCAAGGTTTTAGCAATGTTAGCGTCGTCCTTTGAGGATGTGTACTTCATGGATGTTGATTCTCTCCCGCTCGTGCCTCTCAAGGAGATCTTCACATCTTCGCCGTATCTGGACACAGGGTACGTCTTGTTTCCTGACTACTGGCCGTCGACCATCTTGCCACAGTTTTATGAGGTTGCCGGTATCTCTTTAGGAAAGCCTGATTGGTTCAGAGAAGAGGAGGAAGGTAAGCCCCTGTTGCTTCGCCAGATGGATGGGGCCATGCCTGAGCGCCTAGCCTCGGAGAGTGGCCAGATTTTTGTCAACAAGACGCAGCATTATCGGTCGCTGCTTCTGGCTCTCTACTACAACCTCAACGGGTTTGCACACTATTTCCCGCTGTTCAACATTGAAAAGCACATTTCCGGCTTTGGTGATAAGGATAGCTTCATTGCGGCAGCCCATGTCATGAAAGAGCAGTATTATCAAGTCAAGCATACCCCCAAGCCCCTCGGATTCTTCGACGAGAACCAGAACTTCCAAGGCTTTGCCACGTTGCAGCATGATCCTCGGGCCGACTATGAACGCCATCGCGAGGCCGCATCGAAGACCGGCGGTAGTGAAGACAAAGGAAACCTCCCCCTGCTCACGATCCATGCTACCATGATGAAGCTCAATCCGGTGAGCTTGTTTGGTTCAGCCGATTTTCCAAAAGCCGGAAAGCTGGACACATGGGTTAAAGCAGGTGAGAGGCGCTTTTTGGGTAAGCTTGCAGACGTGGGGACCACTTCGGCCCCTACGAAGGTTGGTGATTTGGAGGTCGACATGTTCGAGGCCGTTCGCTACACTGTTTGTGAATGGATGGTCAAGAAGCAGAAAGTACCCAAAACCATGAAGGAGCTGACACCAAGTCAAATCAAAGAGCTCTGTAATGAGGCCACCAAGCACATCAAATACTTGAAGGCTAACCCTGAAATTTTATAATCGATCCCGCTCTTCGCAGCATCGGGAGTTTGCGCCGCCCCCAGGCATTTATTGGAGTCTTTATAGGTGCTCCTATCATTTATACGATATGTGACGATATATTTGTCTTGCACTACATCCACGTATGATGCTCTCGTAGTCATAAAATTATTGAGCAGGACGGGTTCATGCTGATACGAGGTAGCAGCGTTGAGCGTGGTCTTCGTAGACAGCGCTGCACGTCCTGCGTGGCGGGAGCTAGCGTCCGCCACAAGCTTATATTGGCTTGAAACTTTAAGCAGGATCATAGAGTATTTCACATTGAGAATTTCACAAATTTAGCGGATTTTAAATACAAGACTCTTGGCTTCGAAGGCAACAAAGCTCCATTTTGTTTGGTTCGTCTTTTTCTATAGCCAACGGGCCCTTAACAATGCTGGATAGGCTCATGGGTAAGGGTCGCCATCCGACTACCACGGCCCACTTGCCCAAGCTCTGCAAGGATCTGCGAAAACGCACAGCTCGGTGCGTAGCGTCGGATTATTTTTTTCAGAATCATGCAGGTGTCTCTTAGGAGGCATACGGATGTCCAGCGTGGGGCTCTTTGACTGTACTACTCTCTCATCTAAAAATAGAAGTGCCTGTTGTCCTTTAGCAGAATCTTGACGCGTGTGAGGCACGTCGCCTCGTGACCAGTGCTTACCGGGCCTTCAATAGAATGCGCATATGCGCAAAAAGCTGCAGCTCTAGTCTAAATTAGTGCATGTGTGGTGAGCGCAGGAAACAGCCCCTTACCCGTGGCCACCGGAGCACGAGCCATGGGAAGAGCCAATGGTACCATAACGAAAGGTATGCTGCGTATTAGGGGGGAGAAAAAAAAAAGGTGAGGACCCGCACACATAATTGAGCTAGCAACAGGTATACTTTCTAGCAGTAATCCTATTTAGCTCGTTCTCCAGAGCCCCCGCTCTGTGTCACCGAATTTGGAAAGATATATAATATACTGAGGGGATGCACTGGGGTTCAACCCAAGCCCTGCCCAACGCTATGTAAGTTTATGCGAGAGCATAATCACACGCTGATTACTGGCGTGCCGGGCCAGGTTTCGGCTCAACGGCGGCTCCAGGGACGGTGCACCCAAGCTCCGTGATACGCATTTGCGGCCCGTGGCAAGAGCTCTTTCCATAATTCGGGCCTAGATGTAGTCTACTGTTGTTGCGTGTTTCGTTCGCGGCGCGCGCCATTGGCCAGTCTTGGCAATTAGTGCCTCCAGAGCTGCTCCGACCGCCCCTGGCCACGACTTTGATCCGCGCCCTAGCCCTTTCTCCCTTGCATGGGCTGCACATGCCACCCCATGGACATAAGCCGCGCGCAGCGGTTTCAGGACTGTTACCTGCTTCGCGAATCATCTTGATCCAGGCCTTTCTATCCCATCGATTCACGCCGCGGAAGGTCGAGTAATGACACGGCGAGCGTCCAGATGCCTTGTACTGGCGTTCGCCCTTCTGGTGAGCGTCACATTTCTGTACCGGCTCATACCCCGTTCTGCAGGTCGAGTGCCTGCAGTGGGCGTCAGCCGTGTCTCTGGAGAGCCCGCGCTCGAGTCGACTTTCCAGGGGACAGAAGCCAATGGTGCAAGGGTGCAATCGCCCGTTGCTCCTGTCGGTGCTGGAGCGCCCAAACATGTGCCATCTCGCCTGGAAGACGCGCAGGCAGGCGTTGACGAACCTCTGGCGCCGCTGCCCGCACCCGAACCGAAAGTAGAGCCCAAAGTAGAGCCCGAAGCCGTGCCGGCTGGTCCGCTCCCTGCTGCGCCTGGTGCGCCTTCACTCGGCGACCCAGCTGGCCATGCTGAGCCGCACGCTGCCGTGGGCTCGGAGCGGCAGCCGTTCGAGGACGTCGCGCAGAGCGGGAGCCACCACGCGGCCGCTGCTGAAGGGGGGCCGCCCGCGGCACCCGCTAACGAGGCTGATCCGGAACCGGCCCCATCTAATGGCATTGCGGACTCTGCCGGCCAGAGCCCCGACAGCCTGCCGCCAACCAAGGAGGAACATAATGGCGATCGCGACCGCGCAAAGACAAGCACCGACTCGGAGCTCATCGACAAGGAGCAACTCAAGCTGCAGTCGAACATCACAGGACCCTACAACCCAAACAACTACGACGATCTTGACCAGGCCGGGCAGAATGTTCACATTTCTCCGCCGGACGCGGCGCCTGAGCATGAAGCGACGGCAGAGGTAGAGACCAGCGATGAAGAGGGCCGCAACGGGCCACTCCCAGAATTCCAGAGCGCCAAAGAGGAAAAGCGCCGCCACAAGTTCCTGGCAAACTTTGTCGGCAAGCTCCCAGCACTCTCGCCCAAAATGCCTGCTTTGCACAATGTGGCTGAAGAGGCAAGTCACGATTTTTTCGAAATGCATGGCGGGCGCTTGCCTATGACCAAGCTGCAGATGCAGAAGTACTTGAAGGTGAGCGATCAAGATCTTGATGAGCTTAGGAGACTGCACCAAGAGGTGGTGAACATGCTGCCCACAGAGCTCCCTCAGAACTTATGGAAGCCAGGCCCGGGAATTGTTCTCACAGGAGGGGGTATCTACTTCCCGATTCTCCTAGGTGCGGTGAAGTGGCTTATCGACCACAACGATGGCATCCCAATCGAAGTCGTCATGGCAGAAGAAGAGTATGAGCCGGCCTACTGCGAAAAGCTGTTTCCCACGTTAGGTGCCCGGTGCATTGTGGTGGAGCGTGTTTACGGTAAAGATGTTGTCGAGCAATTTGAGTACATGGGCTATCCCCTCAAGCTGTTAGCAATGCTTGCCTCCTCGTTCGAAGATATTTACTTTATGGACGTGGACTCTCTTCCCCTAATGCCGCTTAACGAGACATTCACGTCCAAGCCCTACACGGATACCGGGTATGTGCTCTTTCCAGACTACTGGCAGCGCGCTACAGTACCCCAGTTTTATACCGTTGCCGACATGAAGCTTGATGTACCCTGGTGGTACCGTACGTCGGATGGCGAGCGGCCGCTAATCTTGAACCAGATGGAGGGTGCGATTCCGGAATATCAGTCGACCGAAAGTGGCCAAATATTTGTGAACAAGGTACAGCACTATCGTTCTTTACTCTTGGCACTGTACTATAACCTAAACGGCTTCGACTATTACTTTCCTCTACTCAACATTGGGAAAGACCTTCCTGGTTTTGGTGATAAGGACACATTTATTGCTGCTGCCCATGCGCTCAAGGAGAAGTACTATCAGGTGCGACACTCGCCACTAACTCTAGGCTACTGGGACGCAGACGAATTCCGTGGCTACGCCATTCTTCAACACGATCCGCGCCCGGACTATCAGTTTTTCCTGGAGAAGGACTTCACAAAGAAGATCAGTAAAGAAAAGCTGCCCATTGCTGCTCTACACGCGACTACACTGAAGCTCAATCCCGTGAGCTTGTTTGGGACGGAAGCATTAACGGGTAAGCTAGGCAGCTGGCTGCGGGCCGACTTCAAGCGTTACTTTGGCAAACTCGAAGATGTGGAGGCCACCATGGCACCCACGGTTATTGGAGATGTGGAAAAGGACATGTTCGAGACCGTCAGGTACTCCGTGTGCGAATGGATGCTCAATGGCGGGTACATCCCCAACAGCATGAAAGAATTGGAGCACGATGCACTGGTCAGACTGTGCCAGCGGGCCAGTGACCAGGTCAAGTTCCTCCAGGACAATCCGAACGTTTTATAATTTTCATTTGCTTGCTTTCCTTCCTCGAGTCGCAAGCAGTGGATGCTACACAATATTTTAATGTTTAATAGGCATTTAGCAACTAATCCCACGCACACTAACTCCCATTCACATTGGCTGTCGCTCACGCCTTCAACGGCAACAGGTCAAATTTGCCATCGACCTTTTCTACTACGCCCTTCTCTGTAACAATGGCATCAATCAGCTCGGCTGGCGTCACGTCAAACGCAGGATTCCACACATTGATACCTGGTGCTGCCACGGGTACACCCTGCACCGAGGTCAGTTCAACTGCCGGGCGCTCCTCTATCTTGATTTGGTCACCGCTGGGCATAGAGAAGTCGATTGATGTAGTTGGGGCAGCCACGATGAACTTGACACCATGCTGGCGGGCCAGAACAGCAAGCTGGTAAGTGCCAATCTTGTTGGCTGCGTCACCGTTGAGACTAACACGATCAGCACCAACCACAGCAACCTTGACATCGGGAAACTGGCGCATGAGTGCTGCCGCCATGGAGTCTGTGATTAGCGTAGCGGGCAGCTGGTCGTGCACCAGCTCGTAGGCGGTAAGCCGGGCGCCCTGGTTGTATGGCCGGGTTTCGAGTGAGTATACATGCTTCAACAGGCTGTCCGCAGCTAGCGACCTCACTATTCCCAGTGCCGTGCCGTATCCCGCAGTAGCGAGACTGCCAGTGTTGCAGATAGTCACGGCGGCCAAGGGGCTGCCGCCCGTCTGCTGCGCGATCCAGCGTGAGCCGTGGCTACCAATTGCCTTGTTGTCGCTGATATCATCGATCAGCATTTTCTCAGAGAACTCCAGCAGCTCGTCGGCCAGCTCCGCCGGCTTGGCCGCCCTGGAATCGGATACCACGCGCTGCAGATCAGCTACGGCCCGGGACAGATTGACAGCCGTGGGCCGCGCAGTGACGATGTAGCTGAGCTTCTTGCTGGCGTAGTCGCGAAGCTCTTCCAAAGAGATGCTGGGGTCCTGTGCCCGCGCCCAGACGTCGAGACTCACGGCAATTGCACCGACAATTGCAATGGCGGGCGCTCCTCGCACAACCATGCGTTTGATCACGTCGTGACCCTGCTCGGAGGTGGCCACATTGACATACTCGGAAGTATGGGGTAGCTTTAGCTGATCTAGGATCTCGAGCGATCGGTTCGGGCGGTCAAATTTGATGGCTTGCAAGGACATGGTTCAAACGCAGCCACGTCGGCGGTCTCTAAACCCGTGAAATTTCACATGCGATTATCTGATCGCGTGACCACGTGGAGCTGGCCCGAACCCTATCGCACGTCAGGCATGGGTTTTGCCATGGTGTACCTCTGCGCCCGTTCCCTGTATAAACGCTTTCATTTAATAGACGCATATAATCTGTGTGTTTGCAAGGAATATGGGTCGTCAAGCACTTTCTAGGGGTTGAATACTTCTTCTTCGGCTGCGAAGGCTCGGGTTTGTCGGTCGATCTCGGCGGCAGCGCCGGGAGACTGAGGCGCTATGCTCGTCGCACGTGCCATATACTACAGACTGGCCAGTTGAGGCTTAGTATGCTGGTTGGTCTATAACCTCTATTTTTTTTTTTTGTATTGGGTTCGGTTGCCCCGTCCTCAGCAGACCTGCATGCGGACTCCTGCAGCAGTTGACGCACATGTGAACAAGTACAGCCTCAGCGGGAAGAGGTCCAGCATTCGCTATGCTACCGCCCAAATCAAGCTATAGAAGCCCAGGCCTTACAATCATGAGACAAGTCTTTATTCCCCAGACCTGCCTCCCGCCATCCAGACGAAGAATGGGCGTTTCTTTCCCTTTCCCCCGCAATGTGGTGGGTCGAGCCTGTGCTTCAGCTGACAGCTGGAGTCCCAGTTGGGCGTCTGCCTCGGCTTCAAGACTGCTCGGGCATCGCCGTCAGTATGGACGACGAAAGGCGGATGCGTCCCGAGCACCGAGGAGTTTTACCGGCGGGTGCTCTTGAGGACACACTCGCTCTTTTTGTATTATTATTCTGGCTCAAGCTCGACGCCCGCATTGCGCTGTTGGCCGCCTACGTAGCTTGGAAGTTCCACTACTCATCGCTGTCGGGCCGGCAGACCACCCGCTTGCTATTGCTGGCCCCTGTTTTTGCATTTCTCTTGATTTTTTCGTTGCCATCTTTTTACGAGCCGCTGCAGGTCCTCTCTCTCGCTGTGGTGGCTGCAGCTTTGGCAGGTACCCCGGACTGGGTCCACAATGCCGTCTATGTCACCCTCATCTGTTTTGTGGTTCGTTTCTCGGCGTGCAAGTATCGCTCGCTTGTTACCAAGTCTACTTGTGACCTTTTACGACCGCCGCTGCCGTTCCCATCGAGCCCGAACGCTTCGGCGGATGGCGACGACCTTTACTTCAATACCCTGCGCAGCACCTACTACATGGTGCTCTCCATGGGCACATTTCTGTCGCGGTTAGATTGGCGCACGCATTTCCGCTACTTGCTCGCCCAGACTCTTAGTGTTGCGGCCGTCCTTCTCTCGGCCGCCCAGGAGCTTGGCATAATTCGGGTGGTGAGCCCACCAACCGCAGTGCCCAAAGAAGAAAACGGGAGTACCGCGATAAATTCAATTGGTCCGGCAAGCAACAGTCATGATATTGCTGGGAACTTTCACAAGAAGCGAAGAAAACTAGGTACAATATGGGCCCGGCAGCCATTATGGACTGCTCTGTCCCTCCTGCGATCCAGGCCTGGTATGTCCCACGAGCTACCCGTGTCGCGCTCTGCCACAACTTCTTCATTTCAGGATCCAGTATTGCGCTTTGTTGAAGACGAACGGCTGGGGCTAATTGTCGATGATCCTGAGAATATTGAGGTAAAGGTGGACGGCGTGGCATGGATGCAGGTAGCCTCAGATAATTCCAGCAATCTAATCGTTATCAGTGGCCTGGCCAGTCAATCGACGTATAGTCTTGAACTAGCAAACAAGCTCACGGGGATGAGAAGTGCCCTGAGCGTTTCCACGAACGTTCCAGAGACGGCCGGGGAAGTCAAGCGGCAGCACCCGGTTAACACGCTGAATGATGCTCTAGCAAAAGCCAAAGAGGTGCTAATAGAAGAAAAAGGACGCCTTCGTAAAAGTCGCCGGGATCATGCTAAGCATCTCACGTCCCTGCGGAATGAGATTGACGCCCAAGGTGCCCGGCAGTCGCGTGCTGCAAAGATGGACGCAAAGTCCGGCAGCCGGATCCAGGGGCTTCAGGATGCAAACCGATTACTTCAGGAAGAGATATCAAGTCTTGAGCAGGACAATGCTGGCCTGGAATTTCAATTTACTAAATCCCGCGCAGAATATGGCACGCTCAAATCTTCATGGCAGCAGCAAAAGCAGGAGCGAGAAGCAAAGCTATCCGCTCTGAAAGTTGAATCCACGAAGTGGGACAACATCAAGCAATGCCTTGAAGGTGATCTGGCACGGATGGAGGGGAAATACTCCAAACTGGAGCAGCGTAGCCTCAAGCTAAGCGTGGAACTGAAAATGGCACGCATCGCAGCCGACCGCCCTGTTGATAAGTTGTTAGAGAGTCGGAAGGCAACCCGCGAGACTAAAGCAGCAAGGCGGGAAACTGCTAAGGCCGAATTCGAAGCCTCGATCCGCAAACTTGAAGCCGGGATCCAGGACGTCGAAAGCCGGACGCGTAAGTTTCAAGAAGCAGCCGAAAAATGGGGCCAGTCGCCGAGCCCAGGCACTTGGGCATTTCCATGAAAGAAGAGCGAATCCAATCAGGAAGTACGCGTTTTTTGGCACCTTGTGTAAATGCTTTAAACATATATATATATATACTCGTACCTGCATATTGCATAATTCATAACAGCTCTAATTCGTCTATGTACAACGGCACACTCGCAGCTTTGGGCTTACTCTATTAAACTGCCCACTGTGTGAAATCTGCCGTGGTGATAAATAACACCAGTTCCGTCGCCGAGAACCACCTTCCTAACGGTGGCCACGGCTAGCTCGTGGTCTTGAATAGTGATTGTCCGTGAAATCGTACAGAGGAGGGTCGATCCCGCACACTTCAACGTTGGAACGCCATCAAGTTCTGAGAAGAGATTTGGATACTTCATGAACGGATTTATGGCACCGTGATCGCCCGCAAATGCCTTAGCTAACGCCAAATACTCCGGCAGAGGCTGCAGCAGGTTCACAGCACAGATGCCTTGGTTGTCCGCAAGCATGCGCGCAGTCCTGGAGGGGACATGCAGATTGAAAGATACAATTGGGTCGGGATTCAGTGAGACCGAAGATAGGGAGGAAATGGTCATACCTGCCTTTTCTTTTGTTCTAGGATCCATGCACGTCACAATGGAGACAGGCGAGGCTAGTCCACGCATAGCCTGGCGGTAGTTATCCGCTAAAGTGGAAGCCGTCCTCAGACAAACAACATCCAACTTTTTTCGGAACGGCTCTGTGCGCCACAACATCAGATTGCCCCCACGTTTTCTTCGCTCCAGCCCGCACTCGCGAAAAGTGTCAGGGCAGAACGTCGCTCGAGGGCAAGGGCGATCCAACGTTTCACTGCTCATGCACCGCCATGCTGGTCGAGAGGTCCTAAATCCAAATGAAGAGGGGGTCAGTTAGCGCTGCGAATTTAGCACGATTACTCCGAGCTCCGCTAGAATCACCTACGCTGACGCATTCTTCCGCGGCATTGAAACCCCCCTACACGCCTAAACCGCCTGAATTCTCAGAAAGCGAGCTCCTGCGCTTACTGGATGAGAAGATCAAAAGGCATGCGCCACGGGCCTGTGAGCCCACGCGGGCACATTTTAGACCAACAGAGCTAGAAGCTAACCTGTTTTGTAGGCTTCTTGCTGCTCGTCCAAAGCAAGACTTCCAAACAAGGCTCATTCTTCCATCGCCGCTCTTGGTAAAGCTAGGATTTCTCGACACAACGGGTAAACTCGGGCCTGTACCGCCAAAGAAGCGGCACAATCCGGGTCCCCGAGCGTATTTGAACGCTTTGGGCTCCGATGCTCTGAAAGGTCTTGGCCACCTTCTAACTGCTCGCGCACCAGAATACAAGACGTATCAGCACGTTGAAGACTATCTGCAGGCTATCAGAGAAATGCATACGGACGACATAAAGCATAAATTGGGGAATTATCAGCCGCTGGGATCGATAATCGCTCTTGTGAAGTGCTCAAGTGATGATACGAGAAAGCCGACGGGCAATCAAATTGTCATCGACCTAACTTCACTTCCCGACACACCAGCGTTGCCTGAGATGCCCTCAGCAATTACTGCGGGCCACAATAATACAGGTGTCAGGCTCGCCGGATCTCTCTACGTTTATTCACAGGTCGAGCATGGACGACAAAAGCATCAACGGCGACCCAACTGAGGGCCTGAGCGCCAATGCCGGCTTCGCTTAACATCTCCAATTATTTATTGGGGTAGCTGCTTGCTGCCAAGAGTTAAATTTTATGAATAAATAGGGTAATAAATAAAGGCTCCCGTTACTGGGCTCTAGGTGTCGCTCTCACCGGCAAGCCATAGACCACTGGAGCTGCCCCAGTAGTGTACCGTAAGAGGCATGCATCTCGGGCTTTCTGAAGTGACGATGCAACGTCTTCTCCATCATCGAAAAATCGCCCCAAAAACTCTTTTGCAAATCTGTTGAGGTCCTTGTCCGGCATATCCCAAAGCATGCCGACAAACAGAGGGCAGCCAGCAATAGCAAAGTCCGTGACAGCGCCAAACGAATCAAACTTACCCCCGCTATGCAGCTTGGCAGACGAACATCCAAAGAGCATCACGGATCCGCAGCTTTTAAGCTTCTTGATGTTGCTCGGCCTAAGATATGCCTGTCCGGCCCCATGGCCGACATAGACATAGCACGACGACCTTTCGATACGTTCCATAATTTGGGTCTCTGGCAGAGTGGTTCCTGCGACACCCTCCCAACCGCGAAGTTTAAAATCGGCTTCGAATTGTTGCTGCGTAGCAATGAGGTCCTTGCTCGGATTGAGCATATACGTCACATTGGCCGCTGCGACATCTTTCAGCTCGCACATGCTGGCCAAATGTCTCAGAGACAATGCGCGCGTCGGAGAGGCATCTCTAAACATCTTCAGGCCTTCCCAAGGAATAAGATGCAGCTTTGCGTCTGGGATCAAGACAACATGATGAATGTCAGCCACAATAAGGTCCCGAAAATTCACCAAGATATCGATAACTTCGGGTACAAGCACTACCATAGGAACTTCATCGTAATCGAAGTCGATACCCTTGAACCTTATCGAGTCAAGAACATAGGTTACCAAATCCTCAATAGATGCCCTTTGCCCCAATGACCTGGGATCTGCAGCAAGCAAGAGTAGCTCAAGGACTTCGGGGCATAATGCGTCACGAATAGCCCTGATAGTATCAGTATCTTGTTGAAGATGACGCGATATGGATATGGTAAGCTTGCTGCAAATGTCGCGCATAGATCTGTCATCGCGGAAAACTTGATTGCTCAATAGTCCTCGGAACCCACCGAGCCAGCCAATCTCAAGTTGGTCGAGAAAAATGGACATCTCGCCATCAAGCAGTCTCTGATTCCGCCAAAACGCACGCAACTTTTCTTTTGTTTCATCAGATGCCTCATCTGGTTCAGGCCTAGTTGCACGGTGGCTCGCCTTCTCCAAAATTGACTGCAATGTATCTGTTGCTTGCTGACAGCTCAAAATTGGCGTATTTAGAAAGCCGTTCATACGTTGAAGGGGTAGTATGGCCGATATGCTCGCGCGGCCCAGGATTTGGCGCGACACAACAAGGTCCCCCCGATCATCAACCGACAAGCTCACAGCAACCACCCCGGGTGGCAGCTGGGCGCTAGCTTCGGAGATATCTGGAGCTTGTTCTTTTATGCTAATGTTTCTGACGGACCTGGCAGCCCTGTATGCATTAACAAAAAAGAAACGAGGTGTATCCAAGCTTTCAATCAGCGGGTTAGAGCCGCTCTTGTTTGCTGCTGCGCTTAGCGAAGTCTCCCTCACGATCAAGTCCTGACGCTCAACGAAGTCCATCCACGATCCGTCAATGTCTATTTGACCGTAGACTAAATCGTTAGAAGAGCTTGCAGAACGTTCAATCAGAAGCGTAGCGCAGTCAAAAGCGGTATTCCCCAGAATGTTTGTACCAAGCGTTTCCTCTAATTGCATGACAGACTTGCGAATACAATCTAAATCAAGTCGTGGAAAATTTCGGCCCGAGCTCGACGCTAAGAATTTCTCCACCAGCAGATTCAACCCCTCGCCAAGGTTATCATTGGAATCACGGCAGAGCCCGGAAGGATCAAGTTCATTTAATTGTCGTTGGTACGCAAACGTTCGAACATGGGCACCAAGCCTTCCAGCAGCGTTTGCAGCCTCAGCATAATGAATGGCAGCATCTTTAACATCTCCAACATGGATGTACAAGTCGGCCAATCTTTGCACTGAGTCCATGTAGAGAGAGTAGAGGCCGGTTGAACGATGCTGTTGGCATTTAACATGCAAATAAACAATGAGACGCTGGAACCCGCTGATAGAACGAAAAATCTGGGATGTGCTTATGAACATCTCACACATCGCTCTCCACGCGAGGCAAAAACTACGATCCTGCTCTTCTCTATCACCTTCTCGAGATTCAAGCGGGCCGAGCTGGCAATAAATATTTAAGGCGCGGTCATAATCCCTACTCAGGCCACGCTCAATAATATCCTCCAACTGAGAAATTTGACAGCTGTCTTCGGTCGCTATTTGTAGCGACGTGAATCCAGAGAACTTGACAATCTCTCTAAGTCTCAAAAGCTGGTCTTTTTCAAGCATTTCTTGGCTCTCGCTCAGCAGGCGACACTCCTCGAAAACTGAGTTGATACACGACATGTCACGCATAGCAATTGCAAGACATTCTAATTTAGTAGTGGGTTCGAGCCTTCTTGCGATCATAAGTGTTGGGCTGAGGTCAGGTCGATCTCTCCCCCCAAGTTTGTGAAAAATGATAGCCAATTGGGCACGACGCTCATCGCTCGCATATGCTGAGAATGTTAGCAAACTTTCCGTTATCTTTGTGAGATCACTCTCTCCCGCGGTTCTAGAGTTGTAGAGAGACCTGAGCAATAGCTCGAGTGCAGGAATGCTGTTGGCGAACGACTCTGCCAGAGGAACTTTGTCCTTAAGGGAAGTCAGGGCTGAGGAGATACTTGCAAATTCTTTTGGAAGCCGACTCAGCAGATTTCTCTGATCATCACTGCCCAGCTGTGTGGAGAGAAGTTCTATAACTTGAATTAGCGGTACAAGATTTCCGCCCCCTTCTTGGCTCAATACAACGGCATACCGAAACGCTTTCTCATAAGTATGGCGTGTGACAGATTCTACGCGAAGCTCAATGTCAATGGATGCTTCCCATACCTCAAGCATTTGCCTTCCTGTATGGCACTTGACGCCCAAGTTGAACAAGGCGTTGGATACCAACTTAAGTAGATCTGCGCGGTCCTGAAATGATGATCCAAAGGTCTTGTAGATGGAAAACACCGCCAAGAAAGCTTCAAGATTCTCGGGCTCAAGACTATTCAAGGCAGCATTGCAGCGTTTGAATAGCCTAATCGCCCTGGGGGTGGGGTGGTTCAGCCGTTTGGCCCAAACTGCAAGTGCTGGCCAATTTTCTGCAGCTAATATGCTTTCAAAATCGTCCAGTAGATTCGTGTCTATGAGCGCACAAAGCTCTGGTATAGGAGGATTGACACAGCGAATCTCTTCTTTGAGAAGAGAAGCCGAGTCTTTGAATAGAAGGACCAGAGTGGCAACGGGAAGCGTGGAAGAAAGAACTGCACCATCTAATAGAACAAGAATTGCTCTGAAGACCTCCATACGCTGCTCGGCTGACTCTTTGTCGAGCTTTTGACCAATCTGTACAAGATATGTCAGCGCGTGTTCGCGAGGGAGTTTGGTACCGAGCTCGTCAACAGACAGGATTAAATTAGCAAAGCTCTTTACGCGTACAGCAGAGTACTGAAGAGACTCAATAGCTAGCCGTTTCAGTTCCACCATTGTCTGTTGCTTTGTCAAGTTTTTTGGGCTATGCGCATCGTATGCAAGCAGCGCGTCAATATCTACTGGCTGAGTCGAGGCATTGTTGTCCATTTCTCGGGTGAAAAGGACTAGAATCTCGCCTATTGCATCGACTTTGGCCTCTAAGAGTTTGTGAATGCGTGTTATCAAAAGCTTTCGAGCCTGAGCCGGCTTTTTCAGTTGCAACGCCAAATATGCTTGAAGTACCCGGCGCCGATGCGCTGCGAGGAACTTGGGGCTGTCTCTCTCCTCCTGTAGAATTTTCAGTGCATTTCGAAGATCATCCGTTTGTTTGTACCGACTTCCGATGCTGTTTTCCTTATTACTCGGTTTGGCCTTCGGCATCAGCGTTGTGTTGACGAACACAAGTTGTAAACAGAGGGCGAGGGTTGCTGTAGATCTCTTGCAGACAAGCACTTCAGGTTTGAACTGATTATCACGTGAGATCTTCGTCAGCTGCGATCAGGGTCAGGAAGACTGAATATCCCAGAATTTATTTTTCAGACAGCCCGATTATTTTCAGAGACTGCTGTGCTTTCCCTAATCTGAACAATGGGTGTGCAGAAGAGAGAGAAAAGTCGCAGAGTGCGCGAGGGCGAAACCCGTCCTGGAAACCTGCGGGTCAAGGGCGAGAATTTCTATAAAGATGCCCAGAAAGTCAAACGGTTGAACATGTACAAAGAAGGTAGGGCCCAGCGCAACGCCCGTGGCGATATCACCAAAGCTGCGGCACTGCAGTCTACCGAACTTCCTAATGCACGAGTTGACCCGAACCGCCGATGGTTTGGTAACACTCGTGTAATTTCTCAGGACGCTTTGAACCATTTCCGTGACGCGATTGGAGCAATTCGTAAGGATAGCTACCAAGTCCTTCTGCGCCGAAACAAACTCCCCCTCTCTCTCGTGGAAGAGTCCACAAAAATCCCCACCGTTGATATCACGGAAACGGAATCTTACTCGTCAACGTTTGGGCCAAAGCAGCAGCGACGAAAGCCCAAGGTGGCAGTGTCTAGCCTTGAAGACTTGGCAACCACCGTTGTCAAGGACCACGACACATTCGACAACCGCGAGGTAGAGTCTGAGGATGAATTCTCCACGGCAGCCAAGGACCATATTTTCTCCAAGGGTCAGTCCAAGCGCATCTGGAACGAGCTCTACAAGGTGATTGATTCCTCCGACGTAGTAATTCACGTTCTAGATGCCCGTGATCCCCTGGGAACACGGTGCCGGTCTGTCGAACAATACATTCAAAAAGAAGCACCTCATAAGCATCTCATCTTTGTTTTAAACAAGTGCGATTTGGTTCCTACATGGGTATCGGTAAGTACAAAACAACAACAAAAACAACGACGCAGTCACCCCCGAAGGTCAAGCTCTGGAATATCTGTCCTATCAAAATCACGGAGCCGACACCACCATTGTTAAGTCAAGGTCTGGCCACATTTTCCCATTGGCTGCGATCTGTTACAACTCTGGAATATTAACCAGGAGAGAGCCTTAAGGACTCGTTTTGAGTTCTCTTCTCGACTGGATGGTTTCTTTGAGTAGGGTGAGAGATTTCGAGGCATGTTCTCGGAGTCGTACTCTTTCCCTTAGTAGAAACCGCACATACCTACTTTGAAGCGCAGGTTCCAGTGATGATTCGGACGTTCCCAAACCAGGGCTGGTACCCGAGAGGGTGATGCCAACAGTACAACCAAACGGAAACTAACATCAGGCGGCATGGGTGAAACACTTGTCGAAAGACTATCCTACCCTAGCATTCCATGCTTCTATCACCAATTCGTTTGGCAAAGGAAGCCTTATTCACGTGCTGCGCCAATTTGCTAGTCTGCATAAAGATCGCAAGCAGATCAGCGTGGGCTTAATCGGGTACCCCAACACGGGTAAGTCGTCAATTATCAACACCCTCCGTAGCAAGAAGGTCTGTACGGTCGCGCCAATTCCTGGGGAGACAAAAGTGTGGCAGTACATCACGCTGATGAAGCGCATTTTTCTGATCGATTGCCCAGGCATTGTTCCGCCAAGCATGCACGACACGGAGGCGGACATCCTTTTCCGTGGCGTGGTGCGCGTCGAACATGTGAGCAACCCCGAACAGTTCATTCCGGCTATGTTGGATCGGTGCGAGACGCGGCACCTGGAACGTACATATGAGATCAAGGGCTGGAGCGGCGCCTCGGAGTTCCTGGAGCTACTGGCCCGCAAGCATGGTCGCCTGCTCAAGGGCGGAGAGCCAGACGAGTCCAGCGTGGCCAAGCTGGTGCTGAACGATTTCAACCGGGGAAAAATCCCGTGGTTCGTGCCGCCGCCGCGGGATAATGAGCTTAACGGCGCGAGCGAAAGCAAGGCCCAAGGCCCACCTGAGGCGGAGGAGCAGCCCGACCGCGCTGCGAAACGTCAAAAGGTGGCTACAGGCGAGGAAGAGTGGACCGGATTCGAGGAGAGCTAAGCTGAGCTGAGCTGAACTGAGCTGAGCCGTCTCCGTTCTAGGCGAGGGGTCCCGCTTGGCCCCCCGAAGTAATATTATTAGGTTTACTGCGACATGTATTTAAAAGTATCAAATGCCGTGCGGCTACCGAGCATTGAGACCTTCTGGGCCGCCTGCTCCTGGATATGTGTCCAATCAATGCCGACCTGCTCGTCCAGCTCGTTCCAGTTGGCGCTGGGGCCGTCGCGGACCCAGTCAAAGTCGTCCACACCCACTAGCGGCGTCGCGTGCCGGAGATGCCCGAACTTGAGCGCGGAGGACCCTTCGATGATCGGGCGCGCAGCGCCCACATAAAAGGTCGTACCGGTACAGTTGTGGATTCGCAGCTGGTGTGCCTGCACGACAACCACAGAGTCCGACACCTTGTCGACGTGCACGGGGCCGTTGACCCGCCTGATCAGCACGACGGAGTTGCGGACATTCTGCAAGTGCAGCGACCCAATCTCGTCGGCGGCCAGCGCGATGCAGTCCACCAAGGCGCCCTGCGCCAGGTCGTCCTGCGCCGCGACGACCTCGCCGACCCGAGTTGCCGCGGCCAGCTCGGCCCGGCCGTCGCTGCCTGGGACAGGCGCAGCAGCGGCGGGTGAGTGAGGCTTTCGCCCGGCCGGAAGGGCCGGCCGGGACTTGAACGCGAACTTTTTCGGCTCCGCACGCGCGCGCCGGGCCAGCTCGGTCAGCTGCGCCTCGTACTTTTCCAGATCGTGCTTGGGCAGGCTGTCGCGGCGGGCCCTGACGGCCGCCTGCAGCCGCGCAACGTGCTGCAGCGCCTCGGCCGGCGCCAGCTCAGCTATATTCTGCGCGGCGCCAGCAAACTGGCGGCGCAGCTCTGAATCCGAAAACGTGCCCATAACCCGAAACTAGTTTCGCATTCCGCTCCGCAGTGCTCAGCGGCTTCGAGTTGGTGAAATAGCCCACAGCTCCCAGCGCTCGACCGAGGCTGCGCTAGCTATTCAAGCCTCCCAAAGCCGCCAGCCAGCTTAGCTGACGAGGGAGAGCCAGTTGGTCTCGCGCTGGCCGCCGGGGCCCGAGAGAGCCGGCTGCTGCGTAATCTGGGACGCTAAGGTGCCGGACAGGGCGGTCCAGCCTGTCATCTTCGAACCACCGCCATGGACGGAGACTACCTTCGCGAGGTCCTCGAGGGCACGATCGATTTCAAGGGCCAGCAGCGCGCGCTGAAGCTGGCGAACCTTGTCACGTTCGGCGGCGTTGTCGCGGCGGCGCTGACTGCCGTCCTCACGGGCAACTTCTACAACGTGCCGTGGGTGCTGGCTGCCGCCTACTTTGCCGTGGTCATCTTGGCGCTGCCGTTCCCGCAGTATCGCAAAAACCCCGTCAAGTGGGCGCCGCCGCACCTTGCTACGCCCGCGAGTGCGGACGGTGCCAGCGTCGTGATCAACTAGGCCGTGCTGTCGTACTGCCGTGCGGCTTGCCCGCAATAGCCTATCGCTTGACCGGCCCGGGCCGGAACTGGGTGTGCGTTTGATTCTGTATCTATTCTAACATGGTATACATCATTATGTTCTGTAGATTTTATTTTTTTTGCTTTTTCTGCTAAGCACTGGTTGCACTGGCATTCGCTCCCCTTTTCTGGTCTTACACCTCACGGCGCCCTACTGGCTCGCGACGCCCGCTTCTTCCAGCAGCAGCTGCAGCGCGCTGTCGACCTGAGCCTTGGAGCCCCGGATAACAACAGGCTCTGCGCCCTTGCCCGTCTCCTTTTTCTTGGGCACGAGAATAACGCACCCCGTCTGCCGACGCACAGCGTTGACAGACGTACCCGCCGGACCAATCACGGAGGAGTAGCTGGCGGCCCTGCGAAACCACAGATAGCCAATCGTGTCGTGCACCTTGACCTTATCCAGCGCTATCTGAATTATCTCCGCGGCCTTGGCGCTGGCATCTTTGCTCTTCCCCGTCACGCTCCAGGTAGTCTCCTTACCACTCAAAGTGTGGAAATCCTCCGGCAGCGATGCCGAGGAAAAGGCGTACGGCTCCGACAATGAGGCAGGCGTGGCAGGCGCTGCCGGGCCCTCACGTGGGACAGGCCGCCGGCTAACGCTGAGAAGCACTCCAAACTCTTCCTCGAGCTGTTTGGAGAGCAGCCCGTAATTGAAAACGTCGCCCTCAAGCTCGGTCGGAATCTTAATGCGAATACGGGAGCTTTGCGTACGCGATAATATTTGCTCCTTAGCACGCTTGATATTTTCCGGATCAGAAGAACGCAAGGTGACGTGGACCAATGTGTCCGATTTGGCGTCCGGACCACGTCGCGGGATGTCCAGAGTCACGTTGTATTTGCTCTCAATCTCGCGCTTGGAAGCACCGCCTGGGCCAATAACGTGACGCGACTGCTCAAACGAGATTTCCAGCGTGTCAACCGCTCGCTCCCCCTTTTCGCGCTCGGAAACCAGTTCCAAGATCTGCTGCTCCATCGATTGCACAGCCTTAGACGGCCCTACCAGGCGGATACTCGTAGTTTCACTTGTTGAGGGAGGAACGTGAAGGATATATGAGTTGGACGCGTCCGGGTCCCCGCCAGCCTTCTTGATAATCGCACGCTTATTTTCGCTGCCGGCACCTAAAATGTACCGGTGATATTTACGATCAACATCAACGAGCTTTTCGACCCTGTCGAGAATAGCATCCACAGCAGCCTCAAGTTGCTTGATCGCTTTATTGACACCTGATTGATTGCCCTGGACAAAGATAGACACCGTACCGTCGTCATTTGGCGTTTTAGAAACGTCAATAGAGGTCTCGGTGCTGTCCTTCACCCCGTTAATAAAGTTGCCCTGACGGCCGATAACCCGATTAAGAGTGTTAGCAGGAACGCGCACCTCACCCTTTTGTGAGTGGGATTTTTCGTACTCAACCAGGTCTAAAAACTCCTGTTTTGTTTTGGCAACACCCTTGGACGGACCTCGCAGAATAATCACATCCGGAGCCTGAGAGCTCCCAGCGCGGTCGTCGTCGCCCTCAAGGGGTGTCCCAACCTTTGGAAATTGCACATGGACATCATATTTTTCTTGCATGCGCCTGGCAAATTTGCCCTTGGTGCCGATAAGCAGCGAGTGATATTGCTGTGGAATCGTAACCTTAATTTCCACCTCATCTTGAAGCTTCGACTCAAGCTCCAAAATGCTAGCCTTCGCTTTTTTCACATTGCTTTCTAGACCCTTCAATACAACTTCGCCATTTTCGCTCACATCAATCTTTACTTGATACTCATCTTTGATTTTGGTGATGGTACTACCGTTGCGTCCAATGAGATTGGGAATTAGCTTCGGCTGAAATCTCAGCTGAACCTGGAAATTTGAACGTTTCTGATAATCTCTGGATGCTTCAATTAGGCTTTGAAGGTCATCTTCGAGAGCTCTAACCTGCTCCTCAGGACCCTCGAGAGTGATCTGATTGTCTCCGTATGAGATATGCACCAGGGTGGATCCATCAGCCTGGCCAGTCAGCGCTGCAAGCCTTCCTTTAGCGGACCCTAAAGGATCCCTTAGATGGCGTTGTTCACCATTGGGCACTTTTACCACCTTTTCGACAACTGACCTCTCGAATTTGACGGCTTCATCCAGTTGCTCGGCCAGATCTCGGAGGGTAGCCTGCATCTCCTCCGAGCTCGGGGCGAAATCGTCATCTTGACCAACATACACCAACAGTGTTTCCTTTTTATCAATCGCTGAGAACACGTTAGCGTCTCTCGTGCTTTTCTTGAGCAAGCGCTGAGCGAGATTGAGACCCACTTGGCTTGAAAAGCCATCTGTCACCAGTAGACCAGAGGGCGGTAGACGATTGACAGCATCCACAATTTTCTTCTTTGCCGCATTGGTAACGTCTGCCGCTTCACCCATGATATAGTATACTACGGCATTCGGCTGGTCCTCCGGGCTCGAAGGTTCGGAGATGTTAACTTTCAAGGCCGTCTCGATATCACGAAGTGCATGACTGGCCTCGAGATACTTCGCTAGACGTTTGGCATGTTCAGTGTTGCGACCATGCGCTTTGGATATATCCAAAGACACAATACTCAGGGCCTTGACATAATCGTTAAGGCTCTTAGCAGCAGGTACCAGATTCTCCGGGGTGCCATATAGCTCGGAGCCGGTGACAACCACGTTGTGCTTTTCAAGAAGAAAGTCTGCGGGCAAGAACTTGGCTGCCTGAGAGATGTCAACAGCCTTGGAAGCAAACGAGGCCTCAGAAGCGGCAATAAACTGGTCAAGAGCATGGGTAACCTGGCCCACAGAGGCAGGGCTTCCAGAAACGGTGACCACGCCGGAATCGTGAACTTCAATCTTAGGTGACTTACCAGAACCATGGGCAGCAGCATCACTACTGGCGGCCACAGAGATCTCTGCCACACGCGCGCGGACAAACGGAACCAATCTCGAGTGCACAGGGAGGCGGGTAGAAGTAATCTGAGTGCCGCGGGACTCAATCTGCTCCCGAATGAGCCGTTCCGCAAGGGCAACAGACTCTTCAGGACCAGTAATCTCCACAGACACCGTAGGTAGGTCCCAAGCCGATAATCCAGCTAGCGCCTCTGCCGAAGAGGCGACCGGCTGCCCGACGTTGATCTTGGTTTGGGTCTGCTCGGTAATGGCACGCAAGTTTTGACCTTTGGCACCAATAACGTTAGATCGCGCCACAGCTGGAATATCAAAGGTTCGAGCAATCTGTGGTGTCAAATTCCTTTGAATGACCACCTTGGCCTTTTCCACATCTGCGACAGGGCCCTTTAGAAGGAAGGTAGTGGTCCCACTGGATGTGCGAGAAGTCTCCACCACAGCTGAGGTGAGCTTCTGGACCTCAGCAACAGCCTTTTTAAGGGCAGTAGGATCCACATCCTGGATGGCCACGAGCTCTGAAGTGCGAGCCACACTAGGCGAGGAGCCCGAGAAGCTAGCGCGGTCACTTCCGTTCAGGCCACCAGAGCCCCACACGGAATTCGAGGCGACAGACGATCTGGTGGAACGCCCGTTCTTCAACGAGGGCAGGGAGTCAGGGATCAGCGAAACGGGTTGGGCGGGGGCCGACGGATCAGCAGACACTAGCGCAGACGCAGACGCCTCGCCAGACCGTGCCGACTCGGTTGCGAGCTCAGCAGTATCAAGTTGCACGCCAGGCGCCTCAGCGGGAGGCCCCGACGTGTCTTCCGCAGCCGAAGCGGCTTGGTGCTGGGCAGCCAGACGCTCGGCAAGCGACGCGGGCTCGGGGGAAGAAGACTGGGCAGTCATTGGAACGGATGGGGGTGGCTATTGGAAAGCAACAAAGACCACACAAAACGGGAGCAGGGGAGGCAAGGAAGTACGGCACTCAAAAGCAAAAGGACCTCAGGCAAGGCGGTTTGGTTTTGAGACAGTTTTTAGAAGGTGGGGCCTACGCGGGGATCCAACCTCAAACTCTGACGCACAATCGGGGAGAAACGGGACAACAGACAAACGCACTTGTGCTGCTGCAGGGAGGATTCGGTGTCGGAAGACGAATCTGAGCGGATACTCTGCCGGAAATAAGCGGATGAACAAGAAGAGAAAGAAGATAGGTCCACGACCCGCTGCGCCCGGGGTAGGCGCTTGCGTAAGCCCTGCCAGAGTGGCTCCCTGCCCCGCGCTGCAGGCGTTGGGTACAGCGACCTGCATGCGCCTGGCTGGGCTGCTTGAGACAGCGGCGGGGCCAACGGCCACACGGCTGGGGCTGGGGCTGGGGCTGGGGCTGGGCATGCCAGCCAGTGCCGGCTTGCAGTTGATCCGGGGTTCGACCGACGCCAGCAGCACATACCCAATCGCACGAACAACACAAAAAGAACCTGGAAACCACGATTAGGTGGACGGGTCATAACTGAATCAAATCATCAGCCCTCAATCATCCAAGCCGTGTCAAAAAAAGATAGTGACACCCGAGGGATTCGAACCCTCGCATCCGAAGATACTAGCACCTGAAGCTAGCGCCTTAGACCGCTCGGCCAGAGTGCCTATTATTAAAATCTTAGCATCGGAGAAGTAGAGATAATGTGGCGCCAAGGATAACAGCAGGTTCGTAAGGATGCTGGACCATTTTTGGCACTGTGTTTTCGCGACCATGAACGGAGCGAGTAGATAGGTGCCAGCAAGGAAGCGAGCTCTGGCAAAATACCGACCGCCAACCTGGAGGAGCATTTGCTCCTAGTCTAGGGCTGGACTTTGATTGGGGTGAGAGTAAGTAGAGATTTCAAGACGACTGGACTTGAATTATAATCGTAAACGGAGAAGGTCGTAGCTAGATGCCAGATTTCAAGCATGTCGAGCTGAAAGCATTAGATCCACAGATCTGGTGAACTTGAGCTCCGAACTTTTGTTTAGCGTAACCCAATGATACCCCAGGCAACAGAACGAGCGCTGTAGCTACAGCCATGGCACACGCCAATGGACTATGCTCGTGACAGACTCGGCTATATGAAATACGCTTATTAGGATGGACCTCCTGAATAACAGATAGGATTGCTAAAATGGAGAAGATCTGTAAGGGAGCACTTTGATTGCTCGCTAGTATCGAGGCACTCCATTTGAAACCGCATCATATCTTCAAGTAATGATGGAAAGACTCTCTAAACTCTAATCGTTGTGAGGCTCGTATCTGTGTCTGCACAAAAGAGGGCTAACCTGCGCGACTCGATCCAGGATGAGTATGTCTCCCAGTCAAAAGCAGGTTGCTGGGGCTCGACGTTTTGCCCGGTCATAGCTCATTCTCAGGATGCTCCGTTGCTATCAAGTCTGTTGCAATACTACCACGGGAACAATGGCGAATGCTAATACATATTTAGGGACTTCACCCAAAACTGCGGCTAGTACATGTCAGTACCTATGAGTAGAAGTTCTCAGAGTTGAATCGATTTATGCAAGTTGTGGACATTTGCTGTACGCAAAGAATAGGAAGGGCCCTGCTCTATGTTGTTATCACGTCGTGTGCCAAGAGATTGACGGGCCTTGCCATTGCTCGCATATTTGTGACTATGTCTAGGAATGCAGGAGGTGGTTCTATTATCACTAACGCACGTCGCTTTAGACACGCCTGAACCGTACGATTTCCTACCCCGGCTGTGATTGTGCTTTATTCTACTATCAACGCCTGGTCGCCACGAAAGTCTATAGAAAAGCAGTGAAGTACCTGTGCGCAGATAGCGTAAATCCAACGGGCTATATCAGGCTAAAATCAGGAAAAATTGGACTCGTTCTTGGTCTGAGCCCCGATTCGCCGCATAATCTCTCCTAACGGCCTCATAGTCCCTTGTATCCCGAGTACCCTTCTGCAGGTAGGCCCCCTGCAAGGTGGCCTGTCAGCTAGGCCCATAAAGCTGCATGCGGCCATCAAACCAAGCAGAGTGGCAATGTGGCCACTGCATGGCACGGTAAACCGCTAAGCAATTTTTTGGATTCTCGGAAATCTTCGGCTGTTTCTGCATTCAGCAAGGCGTCGCTGAATGCCTGGATTCACGACTATCACGTCTGTTCACTCACAAGTCATTTGGCATGTGTGGGCGAGCCCAGATCCTTAATTTTCAGCCCCAAGTACCCTTCTCTTCCGCCTCTGGTTCTAGTTTCAGGTTTGACCCAATGCGTGTATGCAGTTGCTCCAGCTGCACTTGCTCAATTTTGTTCCGGTCTAAGATTAGCTTTCTCCGCAGTCAAGACGCTTAACTTAAACGTGCCATATTTACAAGTATTTTACTGAACTCCTAGTTCGTAAAGTGGTAAACAATTCCAATCTTGTAACCCGCAAGGTGGTACGATTTCCTAGCAATATGCACCAGACCTTAAGGTGGCCTGCAGGGGCCAAGGACTGGCGAACCACAAGTGCCACATATAGCAACTTAGGGTTAGCGGTTACAGACGCGCCATATGGGGCTCACACAGCTAGCTTCCCGGAGTCGGGTAGTTGGCCGGTGCCCATGATCTACCATGTGCTATTGTGCGGCCTAGATCGTCTGCAATCCAGCCGGATAGGTGCATAAGGTTCCGCTTATCAGCCTCATCAACAGATAAGGCTAGAGGCCTGCAATAAATGTCGGAGTTTGTATCGTTATACACGGCGCGATAATCTTATCAATATATTGAACGCTGGGTGAAACTGAAGTAGATACGGGTTTGCCACACGCGTATATGCCAGCTCCAACTCAGATCTTGGTTGCGTGCTGCGGGCATGCTGCATGGTGTGGTTCCGATTGCAGAAAACCCGGGATCAAGATTCATAGGAAGCCTGAGACAAAGTGCCCAGAATCAACCTGCAGGCTTATGCACTGCGAGATAGGGTAGGGTTCGCGTACTGAACACGGAAAAACTCAGGTCAGGGTGGTGTCTGGCACTTGGCCACTATAAATTGCTTTAGATTCGGTGGAAAACCAAAATGATTGACCGTTGAGGTTTTTGCCTCATCGTCGAATTATCCCTCACGACCCCTTGCAGCTCAGGCACAACTTCAAAGTGATCGTCCGATTTTCAGACGAATATCATGCTGAGTTCACCGTTGGTGGGCTAGGGCCATCGGCTTGCTAGGAATCTGCGCGAGGCGTTCCTGGCACTTGATAGAGTAGCTTGTTTCGAAATGGGGCACACATAGCCAGTAGTTACTTGATAGACACTTCGAATGCATCTAACATAGCAGTAATAGTTTCATAGTTTATTGGGCAATCGGCGTTAAAGCCACGGACCCCACCAGCTCACCATCATTGCACTAACCGCCAATTACCCGTTGAGGCTGGCTTTGGAAAAGACGCTGTCACATGGGCCTGGCCGCGACTAAGCATATGCCACATGACTTTGAGTTGATTCAGACCGGATCTGGCCTCACGAGTTTCTCCGATGGATGAGCCTCTTGGCATGACTCCGTTTCATAAGCCTTCGTTGGAAGATAGACATAATTAGTCGGAATTAACGGAAAACAAAATCCGGTTTTAAAAGACGAAAGATAAATGTGTAGGACCTTATCAGGAGCAATTCCAGGCACATTTGTGGCTGATTAACGCGTGATTTGCGCTGTATTGGCACGTTCGTGGCTGTGGTCGGAACTTTTATGGCATGCATGCATGGCGCTCGGCTACTTGGCAGGGTATAACGAACCAACGCTTCCTTCGCTTCGGCTCAAATGTCAGACATGAGATTTAAAACACATTTCATCAGTATTGGACTATAAAATAACGCTGCATTTCTTGTGTGACAATATATTTCGGCCAGGGACCCGGTACCCGCCACAAGTGATCCCGTACCCTACATGCACCTCTACTTGGATCCACGTGGGTTGCCAGATGAAGATACCCCCATATAGGCTCCAGGACCGGGATAACAAGAGGAAAAAAATCCGGAAAATATGTAACTTCAAGTCAGAAATACATATTGGTTCCAAAATTCTTGGGGTTTTTACATATATACCCAAAACTCTCTGTTCACATATCCGGGAACAGTGAGCTGCAGCCGCTACCTGGCCCCTGCGGCTCTTGCATATAGATGCAGATGCGTTAAAGCCACCGTGCAATCTAGTGGGAATTAATGGAAATCGGAAAATGCCAGGCTGAGATATAAATCCGGCGAAAGGGCCTGCTTTTCGGGACGTGATGGGTGCCAACAATCATATGGTCGGTTTTAAGGATCAAGTTCAGGTCTCGATAGAAGAGAGGGCTCCTGTTACCGGTACTACTCCTATCTCGGGTAGTGCCTTACAGTCTGCCCAAAGTTCCATCTATAAAGATTCCAAAGACCTGGTTAGCCTGGATACGTCGGACCCACGGTATCCTCAGGGATGGTCTACGAAGAAAAAATGTCTACACACGCTGGCGTATGGCATAACAACGTTAGGCGCTCAGTTTGGCGCATCAGTGCTTTCGCCGTCTATTCACCAGTTTCAGGAGAAATTCAAAGTCGGTGAAGAACTATCCATTCTGGCGATGTCTATCTATGTCCTGGGCAATGCAGCCGGTCCTATGTTGTTCGCTCCCCTGTCCGAGGTGTATGGAAGGAAGGTTGGCGTATTTATTCCTTATCTTATTTCCGCTATTCTTCTCCTTTTAGTTGCCAATGTCAACTCCATTGCTGCCGTTATTGTTCTGAGGTTCTTGGCAGGCGCGTTTGCCGCCGCCCCTGTCGTCAGCTCAGGCGGAGCCATGTCGGACCTTTGGTCTGCCGAACACAGAGCGGCTGCTATGGTCCTTTACTCTGACTGCATTGTCGCAGGCAATTCTTTCGGGCCGATTTTTGGCGCATTATTGGACTCTACTGGCGAGTATGGATGGCGCTGGTGCTGCTGGCTAGCCGGTTTACTTGGTGTTGTAATCGCGGTGGTCAACTTTCTGTTTCTCAGCGAGTCCTACCTTCCTGTGTTGGACCAAAGATATGCATCGGAATTACGCCACAAGACCAAGGAATGGGCAATTCACTCTGAACACGACGAGCACGAGTTCAGCTCAAAGGAATTTTTTACTGTGCACATGGCCCGGCCCATGTACCTGTTCCTTACCCCTATTGTCTTTCTCATGGCATCTTTTGCAAGTTTTGTCTTTGGTGTGATGTATCTGATCATCACATCAGTTGGAGACAACTTCATGTCTCGCCTAAGTTTCACCGAGCAGTACGCCTACCTTCCTTTGATTTGCAATGCAATTGGTTTCTGTCTCGGTGGCTTTGCCAACTTACTGAATTCCAATAGGTACGCTGCTAAAGCCCGACAGGGCATTGCCACGCCCGAGGATCGACTCCCAGCCATGATGGCACTTGCATGGCTACTACCTGCGGGATGCTTTATCTACGCATGGACCCTAACGGCGTCCTTGCACTGGCTGATACCATGTATCGGGATAATGATGGTAGGTGCGGGCATCGCCATCGTTTTCCAGGGATGTCTAAATTATATTGTCGATGCTTACACACGGTATGCGGCGAGTGCAATTGCTGCAAATACAGTTCTGCGGAGTTTGTATGGTGGGTTGTTCCCGTTGTTTGCCAAAAGACTATACCGTAATCTTGGTACTCAGTGGGGCGGCTCTCTTGTGGGCTTCATGGGGATTGCAATGCTTCCCATCCCTTTTGCTTTCTACTTTTACGGCGCTAAAATCCGCAGACACAACCCCTATGCCTCAAAAGTGTGCTGAGCGAGGTCAGCGATCTGCCCTACTCTTTATGCACGCTCACCAACGGGCTCCAGTTGTCACAATCATATAGATATTTTATAGAGGCTCCACGAAGCCAGCCATAGACTTATATCAAAACAGTAAAAAAATGTCAAGCTCGAGGATTTACGAAATTGCTAAACTCTTGAGCCAGAATCGAGTAGTTATCTGCCGTGTATCTCCTGTCGGATGCTTCCGCCTCAGAACCACCTTTTGCTCGGCCCACGTGCAGACTTAGTGTCGATTTGAGGACGTAATGGTCGTGTCCCTTTTGCGTATCATGTGGATAGACGTGCGATGGCGGAATCGGAAAACCCCCATTTGGGCGGGATTACCTCTGGGAACTGGCCGCAGATCGGCGCCGGAACAGGTGCGCAGCGGCTGCCGCTACGGTGAAATATTGAACCCAAGGGTTAGGACAGGGTTTGGGGACTGGGGTTGGCATATGGCCTGGCCATGGGAGCCACTAACGTTAGAGTGCGGGAGTGAAAGAAATGCGCGCTTCGGCCGCGACCTTGCATTACCGTGGTAGAAATCTTTGAAAATCTGCTTGGCAAGCCTTCATGCGGGGGTTGGCATGACTTTTGAGAGTAGCGGATTTAGTGCAGAGTGCAGAACTAAGGCCAGGCCAACGCGAAAGCCCTTTCCGGAGGTTCAGGATCGCCCGGGCCCGGAACCGGAAGGTGGGCCATGTTGGAGCTCGTAAATGCGGTGACTAAGTCTCATGTACTAATCGAATTACATGAAAGGGCCGGCTAATCAAATAGGCCAGTGGGCGTACTTGAGTGGCAAGTTATACGCCACTCAAACACATATGGACCTGCAGAAGTGACTAAATGCATTGGCTAGATAAGACCAGTGTGGCCCCATAGATTCTCTAATTAACTCACTAGTCTTTCACATGCCTATTGCCTCTCAGCTAAACCCCGTCACGTGTTCAGATATGTCACTCAAAAGGTAACCCCTGCCCTTCGACCGGGCCGGCCGGAGTATGCGGAAAGCCACCGGCACTATTAAACAGTCGGCCTTGGGAGCAGTTGCGGGGCTCCTCCGTAGCATTTTATCTTCCGAGATATTGTCACTAAACTAAACGCGGCTCGCTCGTTTACCCTTATATCTTGTAGCAAAGGGCCTACAGCGAAGCTGCTGCAGGTTTTGTTGCAAGTTTAACGGTGTCACAACTCACCTAGCACTGGCGCAGGGTACTCGTACGTTCGGCTAGACGAAGGACCCGACGCTCCTTGTACGGTGAGCAAGCGCGCTGTGTTCTTGGCATCCACAGAGGACTGAGAGAATGTCAGATGCAAGTTCCGAAAGGGCCATTCGGGTAAAGTCCAACCATGTTGACGAAATGTCGGCCCACGAATCTAAGGAACACGAGAATCTCGAGCTGTTGTATCCGTACAATATTGTGAGCATATCGCAGCAAGACCCGGAGCATCCACACAACTGGTCCATGCAGAAACGGCTGATACATACCATGATGTTCGGATTCACCACCCTGTCCTCGCAGTTTTCTGCAACGGTAGTGTCTCCTAGCACAGGAGAGTGGAGCGAGCAGTTCCATGTAGGCTCGGAGGTCGGTATTTTGGCCATGTCCGTGTATGTTCTGGGCAACGGCATCGGGCCCATGCTTTTTGCCCCGCTCTCAGAGGTGTATGGACGGAAGGTTGGCGTGTTCGTGCCCTATTTCATCTCTGCTTTGCTCATGATCGTCATTGCTAACGTGAACTCTATCGCTGCCGTCATTGTTTTTCGTTTTTTTGCCGGCGTGTTTGCCGCGGCGCCCATTGTGTCTTCTGGTGGTGCCATGGCCGATATGTGGCCGGCTACACAGCGGGCCTCGGCTCTTGCGCTTTACGGAGTGTGCATTGTGGCAGGAAGTTCGTTTGCTCCTACTTTTGGTGCATTACTAGTTTCCCACAACCCGGTTTACGGATGGAGGTGGTCGTGCTGGCTCGGCGGTATCCTGGGTGTAATTGTCGCTGCGGGGAATTTTATTTTTCTCAGCGAGACTTATTTGCCAACCTTAGAGCAGAGGCGTGCTAGTGACCTGCGGCATGATACCGGCAAATGGGCTCTGCATGCCAAGCACGAGGAGTGGCGGCTTGATTTTGAGGAGTTCATCAAGGTTCATCTGGCCCGGCCAGTTCTCATGTTTATGACCCCAATTGTATTCCTGATGGCGACCTACGCCAGTTTCGTGTATGGCGTACTTTTCTTGATCATTTCTTCGCTTCCCAACAGCTTTGCGGAAATCAAGCATTTTGGTTTTGTGTCCAGTCACTTGCCTCTGACCGGTGCGTTCGCCGGATTCGTAGTCGGTGCCGCACTCAATTTGGTCAATTCATATTACTACGTGAGCAAATCTAAGAAGACTGGTGGCCAGGTTGGCCCTGAAGACCGGCTTCCGGCCATGATGTTGCTTAGTTGGACGTTTCCAGCCGGTTGCTTTATCTACGCCTGGACTATGCAGGAAAGCATTCACTGGATTGTACCAGTGGTAGGCTTGTTTTTTATTTTTGTGGGCTTGGCGGTTATTTTCCAAGGCGCACTGGTTTACATGGTAGATGCGTACACGCGGTACGCTGCAAGTGCCATTGCTGCTAATACGATGCTGCGTAGTGTGTTTGGCGGCACATTTCCCCTGTTCACTACTCAGATGTTCAAGGGCCTTGGCCACCATTGGGCCTCCTCAGTGGTAGGGTTTGTGTCAGTTCTGATGCTGCCCATTCCATTTGTATTTTACTTCTCTGGTGCCCGCATCCGCAAGTTCGATCCGTACAAGGACCTGCTCTCATGAGTCTCTGCACATGTCCCGTTGTCGACTTGTCTGGCAGGTCTCTTGGCCTAAAAAGTAAGAACGCGAGTAAACATCACTTCGTGTCTGACTGTGCGTATTTATTCTATAAGTACTAGATAAAAAACCCATAATTTGTTGACTCAGTATTTGGTCGCTCGCTGCTACGGCGGAAGCCCTGCCTTCCCTTTCTGACACATCGTGGATTACTAGGGTTCACTTGCAGACGCTTCCGCTTCCCAGCTTGGCGGAAATACCATAGCGAAATGGCCGAGGACGATCTCAACGACGTTCTCCGCGAGGTAACGGATGCGATCGGTGACCTCGACGCTGAAGCTGTAGTGAAATCGCCTGCTGAACACTTTTCTGCCGCAGAGCTTTCGGCGTTCCCAACGGAGATGTCCTGCTCGCAGGTGTTTGACCAGCTCGTCAAGTGCTACTCGCTCGGCGGCCAGGCCAGGCACTACTACCGATACGGGGAAGCAGCACTGTGCGCAGACAAGCGAGCCAAGCTGAAGTTTTGCTTTGGAACCAAGCTTCAGACCGAGGAGGCGCGGCGGACGGCCATCTCGCAGTGGTACATGCGACAGCTGGCCGAGAACAAGGCCCACCGCCGCAGCAGCGAGCAGGTGTGGGAAGCGCGAACCGAGCCTCTGCGCCGGCCGTTCAGGGAAGACGTGGCAGAGCTGTTGAACGCCGAGCCCAACGCTGGCCAGCACCAGCGCGAGCAGTAGCGGCAGTAGCAGCAGCAACGCCGGAACGGGAGCTTGGTGGCTTGCAGCTGTTCTCTTTATGCTGGCTCAGGGGGCCGGCCTACCGCTGGTCGGTGAACGGCCTCCCCCACCTCCCTTCCGCACTTGAGCCCATTAACTAACCAACCAATTCAGTTAGCGGCTGTGATGGTTGGACCGTATTCAATGTATGTACATAAAGGCAGCAGTCGGCGGTCAGCGGTCGGTGGTCAGGGCGCGTCCTCTCTGCACTTGGAAGACCTAGCTTTACTACACATTCTGATACAAATATCAACGGCACCCGCGTGCCCAACGGCCGGGTGCTTATTAGTCCGCAGTAGTCCGCAGTAGTCCGCAGTAGTCCGCAATAATCTGTGCCTTATGAACCATGGTATCATCAATTGACTGGCCCGTTTGCCTAAGTGCCCCGGCTGGAGAACCACTTGCAGGCTGCACCTGCATAGCTGCACATACATGTGGGCATGCCGCATGGAAGCGTGGGACGAAGAGGAGGGAGGAGCTAGGAGGGGTCCAAAAAATACGTGAAACACACCTGTCCAGCAAACCAAATTGATGCCCTATATCTAGCTCTATATGGAATCGATCCGCCCGGAACAGCGGGGCCAGCAATGCCGTGGTCCTGCTTCCTGCCAGCCCGAGCAGCAGTGGCCACACACAACCCTCCGACAGGGAGGAAATCCGACCTCTCCCGATCGAGCCTGCCAGGCCCGTTGTGAGCACGCGGCCCCCCGAGTAGATAAGCGGGGGCCACGCTCCCAGGGGAGACCACACCTTAGCACGAGCTCGAGCGGTCCCTAGCTTTTCGGCGCACCCGTGCAGGTTTAATTTGGCAGCGCAATTTCCGAACCGTTCTGCCGGAAGGCTAGCCACTAATGAGCGCACTCAAAGACTCGGGCCAACTGTACCGGCTGGCCGTGCTGGGCGACGGTGGCGTGGGTAAGACGGCGTTGACCATCCAGCTGTGTATGAACCAGTTTGTCGAGACGTACGACCCGACCATCGAAGACTCGTACCGCAAGAAGCTTGTGCTGGACGGTGTGCCCACCACGCTCGAGGTGCTCGACACGGCCGGCCAGGAGGAGTACTCATCGCTGCGAGACACTTGGATCCGCGACGGCGAGGGCTTTCTGCTCGTGTACTCCATCGCCAGCCGTTCGTCGTTCTCGCGCGTGCGGCCGTACTTCAACCACATTCTGCGTGTCAAGGACGGCGAGCCGTTTGGCGCCGTGCTGGTCGGCAACAAGTCCGACAGAACGACCGACCGCCAGGTCGCCGTCCAGGAGGGCGAGCAGCTGGCCAAGGAGCTGGGCATCCCCTTTTTCGAGTCCTCAGCGAAACTTAATATCAACACCGAGACGGCCTTCCTTGTGGCTGCCCGCGCCACGCGTGACATTCGCCGGCACGAGGACGAGGCCTTTGGCCGGGCCCATGGCGAGATTTCTGACGCAGGCACACCCGCAGGCTATGGTGCCAACGCGCCCGGCGGCCCTGGGGCCACCCCTGGCTTTGGCTCTGGCTTTGGCGCTGGCTCTGGCTTTGGCGCTGCCGCGCCCGCTGGCTCTGCCCGCTCGACAGACTTTGGGGGCACTGCCCCCGCGACGAATGACCCGGGCGCCGGCAGCCAGTTCACCGCGGAGCGGGTGGGCAGCACGTCTGCCGCCTCAAACCCGTCGGCACGAGGCAGTGTTTCGGGCCCGCAGGGCGCATATGCCCGGCCCGGGAGCTTCGACACTCCCAGAACAGGCTCTGTCGCCGCCTCGACTGCCACGCCCGCCGAGGGCTATGGCCGGGGTGCCGCCACGCCGCAGCAGGCCACACCGCCGGTACAAGCGGCCGCTCAAGCACCACCGCGGGGAGGCGCGTACCAAGCTAGCACTGCCCCCAACGCCAATGGTGAAACGCCAGCTGCCCAGGTCAGAAGTGCCCAGAGCGATGCTCAGGCGGAAGCCGAGCCGCGCGGGCGCCGGGACAAGGACAAGAAGGACAAGAAGGACAAGAAAAGGAAGAAGTGTCTGGTAATGTAAGTAGCGCTGAAGTGGACATCTGCCTATATTCTATCTAAATCTATAATCCTTGGGCGTAGGGCAATTGTTTTGGAGCTAGCTTTGGTGAACATCATGCATTGGAGAGCTGCTCGATTACGTCCCACCTGCCGGGTCCCAGCCGCGTGCTTCGAGAACGCGTGCCGCTGCGCCCTGGCGCTCAGCTTGGCCTGCCCAGCCCTGCCCAGCCCACCTTTGCTCGCTGACTAGCCACCCAGAATGGTAAACACGCAAAAGCCTCCCACCTGTCGCATCGACAGACAGCCGGCCAGCCCACCGACTGCGGAAGAGAACTGGCCCTGTTTGGTTAATCACACTTTTTATTTTGTTTTTTTAAATGGGACGGGCGCCCTTGCAGACCATCCGCGACAATGTCGCCGGGGTGCGCCGTGCCAAAGCAGACGATCGCGAAACCGCGCCCCTGCACAGAGAGATGGTGAGTGCTAGGGACGGCAGAGACACGCGAGACAGGGACGCGCGAGACGCCAGTGCCAGTAAAGATGACGACGCTAAAATGCTGGAGTGGCGCCAGCAGTGGAAACGCATCATGTCGTGTGCCGTCATGTTTTTTGATGGCGTCGACTCGGTCCAGCTCGAGACTATCAAGGGGCACTTGACGCTGCTCGGGACGCGTTTCCAGCCATTCTTTGAGTCAACGGTGACCCATGTTGTCACAAATCGCGTGCCGGACGGCGACTTGCCCACTGGTGACCTCCTCCACAAGGCAAGAGCACACGGCATGAAGGTGTGGACGCTGGAGAAGCTCATTCGCTTCCTGACCTCACTGCTCGGGCACTCTCCCACGCGAGCTCTCGATCCCGCACAGAATGCCAAGTTGGCTCAGCTGCTCCGCCAGGAAAAGCTTGTTGGACCTTCGGACCGTGACCTGAGCGCGCGGCGTGACGATTACTCGTACTTTCGCGGGCCGTACGTGCTGGTTTGGGACCCCTCGCACTACAACCGGCCAATCCTTCACAAACAGTGGACCCCTGGAACAGAGTGGCCGCAGCTTCATCAGACGAGGCCAGGGGCCTGTCCATTTGTTCCCGACCCGCATGGGTTCAAACGGCGCAAAAGGACGGAGAAAGAACCCAACCCAAAAATCGCCCATGTGGATTCCGATGAGGCAGGCAAGGAGACCAAGCGGTCGCGCCAGGCTCCTCATCGGGAACTGGCTATGCGCGGCGGAGCAGGCGATGCCGGTCGCGAACTGATGGAGGCAGTGGAAATCTACGTGGACCCGCGCGAAGGAACCCATACGTCTAGAGGTGCTCCGCCGCGTGACTCTCCCGACATACCAGGACAACAAAATATATTGAATGCCGCCAGAAATGTTGAGGTCGATGCGGAAGCTATTGTAAAAGATGGGACTGCCGTGGTAACAAAGAGCCAAAAAGCGGAACCGGAACCTGCGCTGCCCGCCCCCTCGCTACGTGAGTCGGTCAATTTCAATCTCAGCAATATTCAGCCTGTTCGGCAGCCCCCAGCCGAGATTGTTGCTAGCGGTATACAGCGTTACTCCGCTACATCGGCCGTCAAATCTACCACGCAATCTGGAACGGGAATCGAAGCCTCGGGCATGCTGGCTTCTCGTGAAGTGGCCAGCCTGCAACGCAAAGTGCTGCAGCCTCAGCCCGCGCTGCAGCCTGCGACAGTTGTTCCTGCGGCCCCGAGGCCCAAGAGCAAGAAGCCTGGGTTTTGTGAAAATTGCTTGGAGCGGTTTGACAACCTGGAAGACCATATCGCCAGCAAAAAGCATCGCAAATACGCTGCTACCACGCACAACTTCGATGCGCTAGACCGCGTCATTGCTACGCTCGAACGTAAGCCTGCTCTGACCAACGAGCAAGGAGTTTAACGATATTGCATTTGCATAGCATATTTATGTCCCATGATCCGGCGCGAGCGCCGGAGAAAACTAGTCTAATTTTTAACCTAACCTTTACTATTAAAGACTAAGGTCATCATTTTGCATGGCATTTATCTTATTCAAAAGTGGTGGAAGTAATATGCTGGCAGAAACTCTGGCTGGCAAGCCCTGGCTACTCTAAGCCGCAGTCTTCGCAGGCTCCGCAGGCGCTCCGCAGGCGATAAGCAACCCTCGTGAGCAGCGATCGAAAATTTCGCTTGGATCTGAACTCCAGTGCCAAAGGGCCAGCACAAACTTGCGTCATATCACGAGCCTTCGTCTGTTTCCGCCGGCCCTGTTGTTCGCCCTGCCAATTCGGCTCTGCCAAGCCAAAGCGTTCTGATAAGGAGGCTTTCTTATATCAGGTGACAGGGTGATATTTTGGGTGTACGAGAGATCCCAGCATTACAGGGGGCAGCGGCGCCGGTCGACGTAGACGTAGCAGCCCACCAGGGCCCAACAAACGCTCTTTTGAATCTGAATAAACTCAGACTCAGAAAAGAAAGGAGCAGCACGTGCGACAACCTGTCAAAAAAAAAAGAAAAAAGAAAAAAGTTTACTGTCTCGCCGACGGCACCGGTCTGCTGAGGGTCAGTGGCGTGCGGCACGCGTCCCCAGACCTGGCTGCGAGGATGAGTGCATGAATGCATGCGGCTGCCTATCTCGCATGCATAAATCCCCCAAGCGCCTATACCATGGCCAGTCACACAACCCGTAATAGGCTGATGGGGCTACACCTGGCAAGCTGCAGTAGCACGCTATCAGTACAGGACGAGGAATCCTCATGCATGGGCCCGCGAGCGAACCTGCGCCATTTGAACCCGGAGCCCCGGCTCTCTGCTAGCCGAGCTAGACACGGCGCTCGCGTGCCGCGAAACGTCCTGGCTTATTCTTGGAGTTGTCCTCTATCGCCATGGCGGCTCGGGCTCCCCCCGCATTCCCCGCCAAAGCGACAGCGAGGGGGTGCGGGTTGCCCAGGGCACGCCCATGCTGCAGGCGCCTCTCCTCCTCCTTTGGGGGGCGATTTGCTAAGCTACATTTGGACGTGGGCGACGGGAGTAGAGCCGACAGCACCCTTTCTCCTCCACTTGACCTGTGCGGCACAGTGACGTTTTCTGTCTCTCACTGCCCTGTTGTCAAGCAAAGGCCTCCCAGGCTCACCATTGAGAAGACTGGTGCCAAAGCAGGTTGCTTTCCCAACGTTGCGATTGCGCTTAGACGTTTCACCGCCTTTGAATTGTTGCCTGAATTAACTGCCCCCCGCCCCTGTCTCCCTGCAAACGCAGTCACAGATATCTTTTCAACCACGAAATGAGCTCTGCTGCATTGGCCAACAGTGCGAGTCCGGACGGCTTCTTGCGCCTGCTCCTGGCTTCGCTCGTTTGGACGTCCGCTGACGACCCACATAAAGGTGGCGCCCCGCAGTGGCTCTTGGATGTTTTGCCCTGCGGATCTAGCTTCACCTTGATAGACCCGGAAACAGAGTTTCTCAGCTCCTGTCTTATCGCGTTCACTGAGGCGGTCCTCTCAATTGCGTTGCTGTTTCCCGTTCTGGTGGTCACGGCGTCGATTTCTCGTCATGAGAAGGGTCCCCTGACATTCAAGGGCCAGCTTGCCTCCCTTTTGGCTCTAATAACGCCATTGCTACGCCTTACCGATAATATACTCCGCTCGGTGGTACCCGTATCGGCTGAGTGGGTTACTATCGGAGTTGGAGCTGTGGTGGCAGCGCTTGTCCACGTTCAGGATGGCCGCATCCGCGTATCCTCTCCAGAATCTCTTCTGTACTGGGGAGCATTTACGCTCACGTCGTTGTTTTGGGCTGTGCATGCCTACTTGAACGGTGTGTCGACGCTTTGGCTGCGCCTCATCACATTTGCAGTGACTGTGACAACATTTGTGGCCGAGCTCACTAATACTCGTGTCAAGGGCGTTGTTGGCTATGATACTGCAAACATATTTAACCGCATTTCTATGCAATATCTCAATCCAATTTTGTGGAAAGGGGCCCGCCCAGGTGAGAAAGTCACGCGTGCAGACTTCCCTCCCGCACCGTTGGGAATTAGCGCTATTGGCACGTACAACAAGCTTCAAGCTCGTTTCGACAAGTTTTCGCCAACTAATCGCTTTAGACTAATTCTCTCGTTGATTTCAGTCGTCAAAGGCAGAATCTTTGTCTTCATGTTCCTGGATATTCTGTCCGATCTGGTAAGCTATCTTCGGCCGTTGATGCTCGCTGAATTCCTCAGGTCCCTGGCACTATATCACGTTGGGCGATCTCCTATCTTCTACAGCTTATATTTCGGTGCTCTGTACGGTATCATGCCCGTAATTTCGGCCGCTGTACAGAATTTGAGCGTGGTTGTCGACAGTCTGCTGTACGTTCAAACGCGGACCTCGCTCACGGGACTCATTTACCGTAAAGCATTGACGCTCAGCCCTAAAGGTCGTGAAGAGTACGATAGTGCTAAAATCATGAACTTGTTGAATGTCGATACCGATATGATAGATGGTGTGGCCCTCGAACTTCCTGCCCTCGTGAGTGCCCCCATGGCGTTGCTTATCGCTGCCTGGCAATTGTACGTGTTTCTTGGCACGACTATGTTTGCAGCGATTCCACTCTATCTCCTGTTTATCCCTTACTCGGGCGTAGTGTCGTCGAAGATGTGGGGACTATTCCCGCTGAGCATGAAAGCTCGTGACGAGCGTACCAAGGCCACCTCGGATGCTTTTCGCAATATCAAATCCTTGAAGCTGTATTCCTGGGAAGTACCGTTCTACGAGAGAATTGTCAAGATTCGTGTGGGGAAAGAGCTTAAAATTCAGAGGCAGTTTCTAGGTTGGATGGCCTCTATGAGTTCTGTGTGGACATCTATGGGCGACTATGTTGCTGCGGCAATTTTTATCACCTTCCTTTGGCGCCAGCAAGGCACACTTTCCCCAGAAATTGTGTTCCCATGCCTTGGGCTATTGAATTACATCACCTTCCCGTTCATGCGGTTGCCGATGTCTGTCACAGCCTTGGGTAAGGCAATGACATCGCAAAAGCGTATCAATGATTTTTTACTTCAGGAAGATCAAGATAGCGCCAACTATTATTCTCTACCACCATCAGTTGGATATGATGAGGAATCGATTCTCGTTTCATCAGCCTCTGTTTCTTGGAATGGAGACACCGATGACAAGCATATTGCTCTGCGCGACGTCAACTTTACGGCCTCGAATGGCGACCTTGTTTGCGTAACGGGTAAGACAGGCAGTGGCAAAACAGCTCTCCTCAAAGCTCTCTGTGATGAACTCAAAATTATTTCGGGCTCCATCACAGTTAAAGGAAGGCTGGCATACTGCCCTCAAGAACCTTGGCTTCAGAACAAGACCCTCAAAGAAAATATTCTTTTCGGCTCCAAATTCGATGAAGTATACTACAAGCTGACCCTCGAAGCTTGTGACCTGATCCAAGACATAGAAAATTTGCCCGATGGCGATAACACTGACGTGGGTGAGCGGGGAATTTCTCTGTCTGGTGGGCAAAAAGCGCGAGTTGCTCTGGCAAGAGCTGTTTACAGCCGCGCGGACATCCTGGTTTTAGACGATGTACTCTCTGCGGTCGACGAGCACGTCTCTAGCCATTTGATCAAAGCTCTGTTGAGCAAGAATGGGTTGCTTTCACAGAGAACTATCATCTTGGCCACTAACAATATTAAAGTGTTGTCGCATGCATCTAAAATTTTGGCGCTGCAAAACAAGACAATTGCAGAACAGGCGTCATTCAAGGAGGTCCTGAGCAATAAGGAAGGTTCTCTCACATACAGACTTGTCAAAGAGTTTGGTACAGGCGGTGACATCGACAGCATAGTTGTGGACGAGCGCAAGGAACATATTTCAAGAGTGGCGAGCTCGCATGTTTCCTCCCGCCGTGCTTCTGTAGATGAGGCCCGTCCAGAGCTTTTCAAGGGACAGGACGAGGAGGAAGATGATAAAGGCGCAGTTGCGCTCTCTATATTCAAACGATACATCGAGGTCGAAGGGAAATTCGCATTGCTGTTTGGATGTGTGATTCTGGTTGTTTCGGTGATTATCACCAACTTCATTTCCATTTGGCTAGGTCTTCTTTCGAACAAAGACCTTACGAGCTTGTCCGAGGGCAGGGTTTATGTCACCATCTATGTTGGCCTGGCAATTATCTCCTCTTTCTTGATCTTCTGCAGCCTGTTTTGGTTTATCGGTACCATCGCCATAAATGTTTCCAAAAAACTTCATAACCAAATGCTCATGAGCACCATGCGGTCTCCTATGTCATTCTTTGACCACACACCGTTAGGAAGGGTTATTAACCGTTTCACGGGCGATATTGAGAAACTTGATAATACTCTACCCTACATGCTGTACTACTTCGTCCGTTCCATTTTGAACGTCGTGATGTGCTTGATAACAGTTTGTATCGCTGCTCCTCTGGTTATCGTGGTTATCATTCCATTGGTTTATCTTTCTGATTACTATCGCAAGATTTACGTGCCCGCTTCTCGGCAGATCTCTCGCATGGCATCTGCGGCTAACAGTCCCATTCTTTCTCATATTGAAGAAAGTGTTAAAGGTGCAGCAGTTGTTCGCACATTTGACAGGAATCGGCAGTTCATTGACACATACGAGTATCGTACGGATTACTGGATTGAGCTGAACTTTTTGCGTTCTACAATTCGAAGCTGGCTCTCTTGGAGGATTCAAGCCATGTCGTGTGCTCTGGATATGGCTGCGGTTGCTGTAATGATCACATTTGTTTACAAAAATTGGCTCAGCGTAGGTTTCGTTGGCGTTGCTGCTTATAACTCCGCAAGAGTGGGCGTTATGGTTCGCCAGGTCATTTTCGGTTGGGCGGATCTTGAAGTGAGTGGTGTATCTCTTGATCGTATACTTGAGTATATTGATCGACCGCAAGAAGCTCCGGCCCATATTCCGGAGACGCAGCCCGCTGGTGATTGGCCCCGTAATGGTGCGGTTGAGTTCAAGGATTTCAGTGTGCGCTACAAGCCTGATGGAGACGACGTGTTGAAAAACTTGTCTTTTGCTATAAAAAATCAGGAAAAGATCGGCATTGTTGGCCGCACTGGTTCTGGAAAGAGTACTTTGACTCTGTCGCTGTTCAGAATTGTGGAGGCCTCTGGAGGATCAATTTTGATTGACGACGTCGACACCTCGGCACTGGGTCTGACTGATTTGCGTAGCAAGCTATCAATCATCCCCCAAGATGCTCAGATATTTGGAGGTACTCTTCGTGAAAACATGGATCCGTTTTCTTACCATGACGATACTAAGCTATGGCAGGTCTTAGAGATGTGCCATCTCAAGGACCACTTCACGGAGCTCGAGACGGGTCTGGAGACTGAGTTGAGTGAGGGTGGTGGAAACCTGTCGCGTGGACAAGCCCAGCTCATCTGCCTTGCGCGTGCTCTGCTAAATGATGCTAAGGTTCTTGTTCTTGACGAAGCAACAGCTTCTGTTGATGTCGAGACTGACAAAATTGTCCAGCAGACGATCCGTACTCAGTTCAAGGACCGCACAATCATCACCATTGCCCACCGGCTACATACTATCTCCGACTCCGATCGTGTATTGGTACTTGACAAGGGCACGATTCTTGAGTTTGACTCGCCGGATGAGCTACTGAAGAAGAAAGGTGCATTCTATGACCTGACCAACGCAGGAAAGTCGGATGAGCTCAAAGAATAGTACTTAGTTCTTTTGTAATTTAGAAGGTAACTCAAGGCTTACAGATCGTCTCTTTTGATCTTGCTGCTACTTTTAGCATATCGTTCTTATATACAGTCTTGGTACCCTGCAGTGGTGGATGCAGCCCACGGACATGCTGGGTGACAAAGCATGCTGGGGTCTGCCTGGGTGGGGGGCCTGCTTGAATTTTTCAAACACTTGGCATAGATCGGCGTGGATCTACGGTACTCACTATGAGAATACATTTCCAGCGCACACTTTGTGTAAGTAGTGCAAGTCTATCGAGGATACGGCTTCCTGGTCCATCATGGTGTAATGTATTTGCCAGTAGAGTGGCGTATGCGCAGCGTGACGGTACAGTGGCTGCGAGGCTGTACTCCGCGGCCGCTGCACGGCCAAGAAACAAAGGTGCAAAAAGCAATCGTATGGCCAGAAAGCCCAGTGGCCCTGCAGTGGTCCTTCCAAAATTCACAACCGTCTCTAATTTAGCCAGCTTATTCAAAGTCCGCTTTGTCGACATGCAGCGCAAGATGGACGAGATGGGCTTCAGCGAGAATCACTTCGATCATCTTGTGGACGAAGAATCGGCCAAGTTAATTTCTGAGGAGCTCGGTGTGAATGCAGTTATCAATATCAATCATGGAGATGATATATATCCCCAGCCGCTCCCTGCCAATGCCGCAGATATGCCACTGCGTCCACCTGTTGTGGCCCTGATGGGGCATGTTGACCACGGGAAAACGACTTTACTAGACTATTTCCGGTCATCTAGTATTGCTGCTGGCGAGAAAGGAGGAATTACGCAGCACATTGGTGCTTTCAGCACAGTTCTACAGAGCAATTCCCAACGGGTGTGCTTCCTGGACACACCAGGCCACGAGGCCTTTTTGAAATTGCGTGAGCGAGGCGCCCACCTCACAGATGTCATTTTGCTTGTTGTGGCTGCCGACGATTCTGTAATGCCACAAACCAAGGAGGCCATCAAGCATGCTAAAGCAGCAAATGTTCCCATGCTAGTAGCCTTGACCAAGATTGATCTGCCTGATAGTAACCCGGAGAAGGTAATTTCTGATCTGGCTGCCGCTGGTGTTGATGTTGAGGAGTTTGGCGGCGACACACAGTGCATTCCGGTGTCTGCATTACAGAAGAAAGGTGTTGACGATCTGGAGAGTGCTCTTACCGCTCTTATTGACGTACTGGAGGTGCGGGCCCCTGAAGATGGCGTTGTCGAGGGTGTGATTGTCGAGTCGCAGCAAGCTAAAGGTATCGGTCAAGTGGCCACTATGATTGTCCGCAGAGGGACCTTGACACCAAAGACAACACTGGTTGCGGGTACTACATGGTGCAAAGTCAAGGGAATGGCAAACGAGGCCAACAAGCCTTTGAAACGTGCTTATCCAGGTACCCCTGTCCAAGTCAGTGGCTGGAAGGACTTGCCTGAGCCTGGTGACACGGTTTTGCAGGCTTCCACCGAGGAATATGCCAAGAAGGTAGTTCATAATCGTCAAAGACTACTTGATGAAGCCAAAGAGGCTAAAAGCGTCGATATCATGAATGAGAACAGGCGCCTTAGCCATTTGGCTGCTCAAGAAAACGATGAACGGGAGAAGAGAGCTAAGCTTGGTCTAGATGTTGCAGACAAGAGTTCAAAATCGGATTCGGGCCCGAAAAGTTTGGTTTATCTCATCAAGGCCGATGTGGGTGGCTCTTCAGAGGCCCTGGAAGACAGCATCAGTGACCTAGGCAATAACGAAGTCAAAGCCTCTGTCCTATCAACGGCAGTAGGCCCTGTCACCGAAAATGATGTTTTTCTGGCACAAACTGCTGGAGCGTCCATCATCGCCTTCGGCACTCAGGTGTCTAGGCCCATAGACAGACTTGCAGAAAAGAGTGGGGTAAAGATTCAGAAGTTTGATATTATTTACAAGGCCCTGGATGCAATATCTGCAGAACTGAGCGCGATTTTGGAACCAGAGGTCAAGCGCACCATCACAGCTACGGCTGAGGTTCGTGAAGTGTTCAACATCAAGATGAAAAAAGCATCTAAAAGTATTGCTGGCATCAAAGTTACCAAAGGCAGCTTTACTCTCAAGTCTACAGTTACCGTTAGGCGCGGCAAAGAAACTGTATTCCAAGGTAGGTTGGCCTCGATTCATCATGGTAAGGACACCGTTGACCAGGCACACAAGAACTCCGAATATGGCATGAGCTTCCAGGATTGGGAGGACTTCCGTCGTGATGATTATGTTGAAGCGTACGAAGAAACTACTATTGCGCGGTACTTGTGATATTGGTTGTTGACGCGGTGTATTATCTTCATTCAATGTACATAGTGTGCTCTGCTTCCCATTGTATATAGCGAGCACTGAAATATTTATTGTGTAAGGGATTCCCACTGAACACCAACCCATTCTTCTGTGTATCCTACGCCATTTGCGGTTAACTTTGGTAAATGATCATCATCTGCCGTTGCAACAACAATAGTTCCCCATTCCATGCCGTCCACTAACATTTCCTGCGACTCGAGTTCAGAAATGAGGCGAGGAACCAGCTGAAGTTCAAACGTCCGCTTGGAACCATTCACAGGCGATTTTGGCAGAAGATTAGGGTTTTTGAGTGTCGTAAAGAGAGCGTCATTGGTGTACGGTACGGGCTGCAAGGGTCGGTCGTAGCGCAGAACTTGGTCTGGGTTGTTGTCAATTACTTGGATGAAGTTTGTGAATATGGGGTCACTTACGGATGTGACCATGGCCTCAAGGGATTTGTCAAGCGTGTTCGTATCTCCACTCGAGCCAGCATTATCATCTTGTTGATCGTCATCGTCGATCTGTTCAATTTTGCCCTTATATGTGTTCTTCTCAGGTGTGAGTACTTCCTCCTCCACGTCTAAATACCGATAAGGAAAGATATTGCTTTGCTCCACAACTTTTTTGGCCGACTTACCCGTCTGTTTGATGGCGCGTTTATTGGAGGGGCCGGATTCCTTGATCTGCCCAGCAAGGCTAATACCTGCGTTTGCGAAGGGGTTAGCACCCGTGCTATTGAAAGGATTCGCTGCTCCCAGAGGAGCGGTAAATATACGGTCGCCAGCATCAATTACAGGTGTGGGTGTCGTGACATCTTTCGTAGCGCCCTCCTCTTTGAGAATACGATCTTCGACTTCCTTGCTCTTATGGATACCCCTGAGAGCCCGTACTGAGCCCTCCTGTCTTCTACACTCAGGCTTTAAGCATGTAAAGACGTATAGGCATCTGTCATAAAGGGTATCGGGCAATGGCGCATCAATTTGGACCAAAAGCTCAGTTGGATCCTTGCATACCTGGCAGAGCAGCAGCTCCCGTTTTGGTTCAGTTCCCCCGAGCCAAATTGGTGATCCGCCCAAATGATTATCTAGGGCCGTGAACTGTGTCCTATTTCCTGTTTTGCCAGCATACCCTAGCAATACGGACGTAGTACCATACTGCTGGTCGTCATCGGAATCATCCATATTTTTGGCGGATTGAACAAAAGATTACATCACATGCATGCATATCACTTTCGCTCTTCAGACTGTGGTGGGCCAGAGCTTCAAGAGGCGACGGAAACGCCGCCGTAGCATCAAATAGACTAGAACCCGCCTTAACAGATTTTGGATTAAAAAATATGTATTTTTATGCTAATATACTCCCTGAGTCATGTTTACTGGTCAATGACAACGGTCTCCAGACCCTTGGGGTTAGCAACGTTCACAGCCTGAACATAGGAGAACAGCTTCTCCTTGGCACCCTCCTCATCGTTGCGCTTGCGCGAAATGCGGACACGAATACGTCTGGGAATGCCCTTGACACCCCGGCTCCACAGGGCCTTGTTGAGAAGGGGATCCAGGCGGACATCAGTGGTGCCCATCTCGTGCTTGGTGAACTCACGGACGGCCTTGACAGCCTTGGGGGCGCGGGCCTTGAACTGGACACCGTGGACACGCTTGTGCAGGTGGATCGTGTACTCGCGGGATACCACGTCGCTGATGGCACTACGCTGCGTCTTGCCGGCCATTTCTGTGTTGTAGGGTTGATCGCCTGACAAGCGCCCTTGAATGTCCGAGTCCGTAGTATGAACTCGTGCTTTGGCTATGTTTGCCCTAAGCCCTAAGTATATTCCCATCATAGCCGTAGTCTCGGATGGGAGGACAGTGTGCCACCCTAACCATAAGGGGGGAGGGGGGAAGTGGGCCCGCGAATGATAAACAGCTGCTGCTTAAGCTTGCTTGCTTTCTTGCCAGTGACATCAAGTTTATTCTTTAACCGATGGGCCCAATTTTTAGCCAGGGTGCCTAATTCGGCTTTATATACGCCAGATTAAAGATAAAGTCTAGGCGATTTTATTCCCGGAAAGAGACGCATGTTTACTCGCCCAACTCGGACAGTCATCGGATCGGCCTGATGGTTTAGTGGTATAATTCTCGCTTAGGGTGCGAGAGGTCCCGGGTTCAATTCCCGGTTAGGCCCTCTTTTTTCTTCCTAAATATACCAGTTGGGCTTCGCGATTTCGAAGTCAATTTATGGGACTAGTAGTGGGTCCGTAGACCGCCTACGTTTGAACTTGAGGGCACTAGGATTTGGTGTACTATTTATGAAATAAACTGCAAAATTAAATTATACGGGATTAGGCTCATACAGAGGCAAGGAAGTTGCTGGGTGCTAAGCCGAAGCGAGACTTGCCATATACCTCAGCATCCCACCAGCCATCCTCTTGGATAGCCATAATTAGTAGAATATCGCCTTTGCGGAAGCTCACCTCTTCTTGAATGGCTGCACGGTAGTCGTATTGAGCCCGAGCATACCGAATTACTGAGCGACCATCACTGGTGGTAGTCGGCAGGTTGCCATGACGACCCTGAGCATCTCGTCTCAAATCAACAGACGATTTGGAGCGCGGTCTGTGCTGTGCCTGTGCATACTTAGGATGCTGAGCTGCGCGATCTTCTGAAAAGTAAGTCTGCTCAACGTGGGCCGACTGATTAGAGCCAGGGCGGACATAATAGTCTTCACGCGGAGCTGCGGACCCTACTTCACGCCGATTGGGCGATCGAGACGTCTTTGCTTGGCTATTGGCATCCATTGAATACCTATTGCTGCGATCGTTCGACCGTGTGTTCAGATTGCCGATACCAGGCATGCTCATTGGGCGAGGCTTTTGACCAGACCCAGGGACCTGGGGTTCTGAGCTACCCAAGGGAGGAGTCTTCAGTCGTTCAAGGGCAGCCAAAAGAGGGTCTTCGCCTGAGCGCGTATTATAATTTCGGCGATTTTTATCTCTGTGGCTTGAAGCAGAATCACCCAACGCGTGGCTATCTTGAGAAGACCGTAGCGAAGATGCAATTGACGCCCGCTCTGGATCGTCCACCGCTTTCCACACCCTGGATAAATCAGGACTGCTCTGACGCTTGAAGGGACTTGCCCAAGACTTGCGCTTTTCAACGGTCTTTGTGGGTTTAGAATGCACATCACCGAATAAGTGGGGAGCTCCAGCTGCCGCTTTGACATGCTGGGCATGCGAGTGCTCATAATGAGATCCGTTGGAAAATGTAGTCGCGGATGAGTATAAAGAGCTACTAGGAGACGTAGATCCATGCAATGGTGAGGAGCTCAAGTATTCTTCATCCGGCACACGGGGCCGCAGAGATATATCATGAGTTTTCTCCAGGTGAGGCATCGAGGAGGTGCCGCGTGAAGACCGTGAGCTGTCCAAACTTTCCCCATCCTCGGCCATGCTCGTCTTCATAGCCCCCGATGATGATTGAGCGTGCGTCTGATTGGTGAACGATGTGTCTTCACCATCCCTGGAGAAATTGGCGATCTTGTACGTACCTTTCAAATTTTCACGAGAGAACCCGCTAAGGAAGTCTGTGAATGCGGGTGGATCCATTATCTTAGATCCGGTACCCTTTGTCTTCACGAATGTGGTAATATCACGAGCAGCTTCGGTCTTCTCTAGAGCAACACGGATAGCTTCGCAACCTTCGTCGTCTGTTACACAAACTGAAGACAGCGAGTTAGCATAGTCCCATAAGTTTGTCTTCATGAAATTTATGCGCTCCTCTTCCAAATCCTGGAATCTGTCAGCGGCCAGCTTCCACTCTCTATTCCAAGCATCTATGGTCTCACTCAGGATTTTGAGAGAATCCTGATATTCGCGCTGTAGCGATTCCACAGCAAACTGGCTACGGTCAAGCTTTCCATTATTTTTGTCGAGCTCTTTGCCCACAAGAAGATTTCGTTGGGCCTGGTAACCAGTGACCTTGTGGCATTCGTTTTCAAACTTGGCGCGGGTTTTCTCAACGGCGGCATTCTGAGAAGCCTTGGCTTTCGTTAGCTTGGCCATTGTCTCCTCAGAAGTCTTTCTGCGCTCACGAATGCTAGAAGCAAACACCTCTAAGGGGTCTCGGAGCTGCTCACCAATCTGGCGAGCAGTTGTTTCGTGAGACCGAGCCATGGTTTCGGTAGTTGCGCGAACTGTGTCAAGACTCTTGCGGAGGTCGCCAACTTCAGTACTACCAAGCCCTTTCTTGGCTAGTGCCGAAAGCCTTCTGGCATAGTCTGCCTCGATGGCCTGGCGTTCCTCATAGAATCTCAGCACCTCTTCGAAGGTCTTTTTGGCATCGTGCATACGCTGCCGTAGGCGATTGTATCCCACGTCGTCTTGCCCCCAGAAGTTGTTGGCGAAACTTGTTGAACTATCCATTCGCAGTAGTTGGGTGGCAATGGAAACCATCGAGCTGCCAACTCTGGATGATATTATTACCAGGCTGTTTATCTACATCCTATTTGGGACATCCTCCCAGGAAGCTGCAGACGACCTGCAGCTGCAGCTCGGTAGCCTTAAAGTGGTTGCTCTCGGTCCACTGCCTTTAAGATAAATAGACTTCGACCTGTAGAACCTAAGGCACTACTGCTGACTGAATTGTATTTCATTGGCCTAGCCGGTCACGCTTGGATGTTAAATGCAGCCTGCAGCCAAATAATCTATGAATTCCAAAGTCTGAGACACAGTGCTGAGCCTTTGCTTACAAATTTGCAAACGAGAGTTGGAGAAGTCACCAATGTCGCCAAGTGGACCAAAAGGGAGGATATCAAATAGGCAACGTTGATGTCGCTGATTCATATTCCAAGCGCAGGCCAAATTATGGATCGGCACCGCAACCAGCAAAAGAAAACAAAAAAAAAATGTTGCAAATTCCAAGAATTGAATTACACCTCTTAGGTCACGAAGACCACGGCGGGACTCGAACCCGCAACCTTTGCCGCCGGAAGACAATGCGCTACCATTGCGCCACGCAGTCGCAACTGGAAATTGGAACGCAAATTAATACATAGGTTACAATTGATAGTTCCCCACATTCTCACGTATTAATGGGGGATGAAACCAACTATTTTGATCTTGACTACCAAAAAAATACAGTCCTCGACTCAAGCAATTGTTATCACTTGAATCAACCTAGAACCCTGCCATTTACCACAATGTATCGTGTATCTGCAAGTTAGCCCATGAAAAACCGCTACTTGTCAGTTCGATAAGATAAGCTTCCGGATATAATGCATTTACCAAAAATAAATAACACGTCATGAAAAGCCAAAGGTGAATGGCTTAGTATCCTCAGATATGTTTCCCCATACGGCTTTCTTCGGCGTGGTCTCCACATTCTCAGACTTGAAGACTTCAGGATCATGTTTTTGAAGCAAACTAATAAATTTTTGGTAGACATCATCACTGCTCTTGAATCCTGACACCTGGTCCGGCTTTTCTTTAAGGAACTTTAGGACATGGCGCAAATGAGGCCGAGCGACAAAGTTGCCAGTCATTGCTACAGTAGTGTCAAGGTTCACGACAGCATGCCACCAACCAGACGGCACGTACACGACTGTACCCGGGCCCGTTATGGCATGAACAAAGCCCGAAGTCTTTGTTGCAGCTTTGTAAAGACCACTGGCGAACCACTCTGCCAGCGAAGCTGGCGATGTGACCTCGCTTTGCTCCGCATCCGTCCAGACACCAGGAGGTGGCTGCTTACCTGGAAACATGATCCAATACTTTCGGCCGGAAATAATAGAATTCCACGCGCTAGTACCGTTAGGATCCTTGTGGAAACTAGAGCCGCTACGCTTTGGACCGAGAATCAACCATTGGTGGTCGGGCCGGTCTTCACCAAATAGGGTGAAAAAGTCGCGCTCAGCACCAAAAATTTCGGAGAGTGGCGGGTCAAACGCTAATTCAGCATGGGCGCGTGACTTGCAATCAAACAAATAGAGAGGAGTCTCGTCTATGTTGTCGGCAATGTAATCGTTGTAGGTACGGAGCGGCCAGTCCATGAATTCTTGGCGAAAGACTTCGTTGCCGAACCTGGAGATAAGATCTTCTATGTTCCAATCTGCAATGGACTTTTTTAATCGAGTGATGAATGGGCGACGGAACAACTCAGAGTCGAACTTCTTAACCTGAACCTCGCTCTCGTCAAAAACGGGAATTTGTGCTTCGGGTCCAAGCTCTGTGTCGATAATGGTCTCATAATCCAGCTGAGAAAGCTCATATGGCCTGTGTAGAAAGTCTGAGTAGACGACACCCGCAACGTCAATAGCGGCTTCCTGATTTCGCGTCAACCCTAGAACCGTGCGGCGCCAGCTGCCCCTCCATACAATGTGCTCCCACTTTTTCTCATACAATATGTGCTTCCAGAGCTCGTCGAACCAGCAAAATGCGTACAGGGACTTACAGGTGTGTCCTAGGTTTATTAGCCCGCTTTCCGGCAATTCTTGGATGACCATCATGAGTAGCTCATCTGAAAGCACTCCAAAAAGTCCCAGAGTTCGCAACCGGTGTTCTGCCACGCTATCAATCTCCAAAAGCGCATTTCCGGATGGCAATACACCTAGCGGGTGGGTAGAAATCTTTTTCTGCCGCTTGTGCGGGTGCATGTCCAGCAGGGAGATTTGGCACTTGGGAGCTAGAAGATAATCAATCGATCACACTGGTGGTGAGCGCTGAAGCTGAGCCGTCAGGATTCAAGCAGTCCTAGTGCACATATGGATCATAAAGCTCGTTATAAAAGCTATGGAAAATTCGATGTCTCTTTATTTGCAATGCATAGACAATATTTACAGGTATCCGAATCGATTGCTCGGGTTTGGCAACTAGTCATTTTGGACCTTTACGCACAGCGGTGAATACTAGGCGCTAGAGGGCTTGCAATTAGCGTCCCAATTATTTGCGGTTTTTCTCTGGAACGGGAAGCGTACGCGGATGCCGCAGCACATAGGATTCCTTGTCGGCTAGCTTCTCCTGGTACTCCGAGGGCTCGAACAGCCGCTCGGGATAGTTGAACGCCTTATCTTCCTCGCTCAGTTTGGCATCATTATACCGCTTCGACGGCTCTTGCTTGGCTTCAGCCGCTTTGCGATCTCGAGCGCGCCAAACCTGTTGGATCTCTTGCACGCAGTGCATACATAGCGCGTGGGCCCGCTTGTAGTGGCCGCATGCAGGGCAGCGATTCAGGTTTCGGAGCGGCTTGGTTTGGTTGTTGCCGGCAAGCTGCCGCTGGCGTTTCTTCTGGTGAGAAGTTCTTTTCTTTGGCACTGCCTCGAGCGTACTGCCACTGTCAAGCTCTCTCGACCATGGCCAACTAACCCGAATCCGCGGCACCCCGCTGGGATCGCGAGGAGCGCCAAGGCTCCCTATGCCGCCCAAAACATTCCCTATGGGCCCCATGAGCCCTGTTTCGGCCCAGAGCGACCGCGCCCGCACGCAGTCACCAATGAGCGCCCTTAACAGCATGGTGGAGTTGGTAAATCTCCGTGGGTGGGTGAAAAATAGTATGTCAGCAGCCATGGCGTTCCGACAAGGTTGGCTGCCACCATAGGATCAATCTCCTAGTGGTATAGTTCAAAACAGAGCTTCGCAGACCCACATATTTCGCTCAAAAAACTGGAATTGCAGTCATAGAAACTCTGCAAAATATCAAGACCGACACCTAAAAATAAGGTCGTACCCGGGTTCGAACCGGGGTCTAAAGGAGTTTTCTCTTAGAATCAAAACCTTGTATGCTCACCACTACACCATACGACCAAAGTTAGTCACGGGGCAGAACTTTTCCTATAGATAGTACATCGCAAACCAATCATGTGGCCTGCCTGCTTAATTGTAAAACATATAATGGCTGCGGTTGTCGTTACATTACATCCGAACTTAGGGTTCCTATATTAATCTTGCAACTTTGAAATAATTGGCCCGATGGATATGGTGCCTTAGTTGACACTCGTCATGGCTGGGAAATTCTGGTCCTGACGCCTGTCAAGAGCGCACCAGGCAGGGGGAGCACGACAAGAAGTTGCACCTACAGATTAAAAACAAATTAAACCTTTATATTGTACATGCCGTTGGTATTAATTTGTATCTCTTGTCTAATCGCTGCGTATTTTGCTACCCGGTTGTTGTAACTATAATGCTAACTACGAGTCTCAATCTGTATGCATAGCCAATCATGAACCACTTTCATGGTGGATCCCAATATAGTCACAAATTTGAGAACAAAAGTTGCTTTACCATTATGGAATCGCGCACCAGCTCAATTATTCAATAAATTATGTTGTTTAGACTGTCTCACAATAGTATATTTTCTCCAGTCACTGGAAATCGTAAGCTTTCCCTTGTTGTTACCCGAGCCGGCGACCCTAATCCTCCATGCGCGATAAGTGGGACCCTCTAGCCCTAACGTGGAAGCGAGAGCCATGGAGAAACCCCCAGCTCTAGCAACTTGAATCTGCGGCAAAAACAGACAGCTTGACACTACTGACTTCCGGAACCTGCAGCTGCAAGCCATTTCGCTAGGTGAGCCGAGGCCTGCAGCGGTCATTGCCCTCCTGCGGTGAGGTAATACACGGTGTGAGGGCCACGCGAGCTTACCATCATGACAAAGGCTCCGGCAGCCTCGGCCGCGAAGGCGATCAAAGAGACGTGGTTCAGCCGGCATGAAATACCCCGTAAAGTGCTTCATGGGTCAATAGCTATCATAACGATCTTCTTGTATACTCAGGGCGTCGGCCTGGGCGATGTGTGGCCTGTTCTGCTCCAGATGCTGGTGTTTGTCGGCGTTAACGAGGTGCTTCGCTTCAGATCTGCGAAATACAACCGGGCTTATATTGCCGTTGTTGGTCCGCTGATGCGGGAGCGCGAAAAAGAGCGGCAAGCAGTGAACGGCGTGCTGTGGTACTTATTGGGCCTGATAATCGTGTTTGTCGTGTTCCCCAAGGATATCGGCTTCATCAGCGTGCTTGCCCTTTCGTGGGGAGACCTGGCCGCGTCCACGGCAGGCCGTGCGTACGGCAAATACACGCCCAAGCTCGTGGGGAACAAATCGCTGGCGGGTTCCCTGGCTGCTTTCTTTGTCGGTGCGTTCTGCTGCTTTTTGATATACCGTGATCTGTTGCCGAGATATGCAATGCACAACAAACCTGAGGACATCACCTGGTCGCCGCGGCTGAGTCTGCTTAGCCTTCCGCAATTGTCATTGATTACGGGCTTTATTGTAGCGGTTGGCGAGCTTCACCCGATAATTGACGATAATTTGAGCATTCCGCTTGTTACTGCAACGGGGGTGTGGGTGGTCCTCAGGCTGACGACCAGACAGTCCAGCTTCGATGTGGTCAGATAGTGAGCGTGAGAGATGAGGGTCTTCGCTGGAGAAGGAAAGCCACACTTCCCTTGCATAGCAGACAAAGTGATTCAATCAGGGGCTGAAGATGCCAACAAATAGTTGTTATATGCGAGCATTAGCTACATGTACTTATTATAATGCTACTACTGCTACGCTTAGTAGAAAGTAGTAGGGCGTTGAGGAGCGAACAGAGTCTTGGACTTTTGCACGCGGTGGGGCAGCGGGAACTTGAGGTCCTTGGCCAGCAGCTGGCGGATGTAGGGGCGCTTAACGTCGGCAGACTTCTCGATCTCTACAACCTTGAGGATGCGCACAGACCGGAAGCGCGAGCGGTGACGAGAGGCCATATCCTGGTACATGGAGGCCACGGCGTCAGCGCGTGTGAGCTCGCGGTACTCCTTGTACATGTTGTGGATGCCGGAGCGCGAGTCGTAGCGCAGCCAGATGCCAAAGTTCTTGACCTTGGTGGGGCGCTTCTCGTGGATCTGGTTGACGGAAACAATCTCACCGTTGGCCTTCTTGATCCGGCGCAGCTGGGTCAGGTAGTACCAGAAGCGCGACTTGGCGACAACCTCGTTCGGAGCAAAGATGCGCATGCGGAAGAGCTTAGGCTCGGGCTGCGCCTTGTTAGGCAGGTGCCGGCCAATAACCTGGTACTCGTTCATGCGACCCATGGTTTGATGTCTGAGCCTTGGTCCGCGGCCAGAGTGGTAGAGTATGTCCTCGCTCGCTGGACGCGCAGCCCTAAGCCCTATGGCCAGTGGCGATCTGGGGTCCCAGCCGGGCTGGCTTGCGCAGGCGCTTGCTCAGCAACAGCCCAACTCCCAGCAGCCAACAGCCCTGCATCCTGGCCCAGTCCAGTTCTTGTGCGGAACCTAACCCGAGGGCGCTTCAGCTCCACTCGGCCCAGCTGAGCCAGCCTCATTCGCCGCCCAAGTCCAATCTGCAGGCCATGCGCCAATGCTGCACCAATACGGCCGTTGCCTGGCCATTCTGGGATACTTGCCTCGTTCACATGTGCATAATGCGCAGGTGTGCATTGTGGCCCGGAGGGACGAGCCCTGCCGTGAAATCAGCAATGAACAGCGTATGGAGCACGAGTGGAAAAGAATTTGTCGGCACACTCCCGGCATAGTTGAGGTCCTGCTGCTGCTGCTGCTGCTGAGGCGGCAGCGGCGCCCCGAGAGCCAGAGGGCCCCGCGAGGGCTTCCTCACGGAGCCTCGCGCACCCCGCCAACCTCTCGGGCTTTATGAGCTCTGTCTTCTTGCCAAGACGGTATCCAGCCCTGTTTCTCGCCTCGATGACTTGAATTGCTTGACATGCCAAAAGATGGCTGCCGCCATCGCCTGAGCAGAAACCACCGTCGTCATTGGAGCGTTGGCATCCCAGGCCATGTTCCTGCAGCCGTAGAGTGCCCAAACGACTTGATTGGCTCAGCGGGGCAGAGTTATCTATAAAATACAGTTTAGGAACTACATTGGGTAGATACGGAGGGGACTGGTGCGGCGAGCGGCGGGTGCTAGACTGATCACAGCAGAGACGAGCAGGGCTGCCGGCAGATACGAATAGGGCGGGCAAGCGCCAGTAAATAAAGGATTAGATAGTGTGCGGTGGGGTGGGCATGGGGCCTGGGCCTGGACTTAGGCCTGGACCTTTTGGGCCTCGGCCTTCAGGTCGCTGCCAGCCTTCTGCACATCGGCCTTCAGGTCGCTGCCAGCCTTGTCGGCAGCAGCCTTGGCCTGATCAATAGTGGCATCCGCCTTGGCGCCCAGGACGGATAGCCGCGGGGACACGGTCGAGTATACCTTGGACACGGACTCCTGCGCAAGCTGGCGGCCAGTGGAGGCAGCAGCAAAGATCGAGTTCACAAGCGTGGGCTTTTCGCCATTGAGCTTGGAGGTGTAGGTGGACTTGATGTGTTCACGAGTTGAGGTCTGGAAGGAAACGGCAATGGGCTGGGCGCGAGCGGCAGCAGCATAGGCCAGCGAAAGAGAGCGGGATACCTGCGAGCCGTCCTTGGCCGGTAGCTTCTCGTTCTCTGAGGGCAGGTAGTCGACAATGATGCCCTCAATGCGGTCGTTGAGAGGAGCAATGCGAGAGTTCAGTGTGGTGGCCAGCAGCTTGCCTTGCGAATCGTATACCTTGACGTACTGCTCGCGAGCGGCGGCGGCAGCGCTGTTGATGGGCTCGACGATGCGGGCGTCAACGGCAGACTGGGCCGAGGCGCGGGCGCTGGAGATGCGGGTCTGGGCGCCCTCGATCAGATCAGCAGGCTGCACAGTTTTCAGAGCAGGGAAGCGGCTGTCGATGTTGCTGAGCACCTTGTCGCCGATCTCGTCCGCCCGCTTGAGGGCCGGCTCGGCCTGGCGGGCAACAGGGTCGACGACGGGGCGTGTGCGCTCGTGGACAGCATGCAAAAGAGGCACAGCATTGGAAACAAAGATCTTGACCACAGGGAACGACGCGACCAGACCGGCGACGGCCGAAACCGCGGGATATGTCGCCAGGTGCTGGACAAACGCCGACTGCGACGACTGGAGTGAAGCGCCACTCAGAGTTGTGGACTTTTCCTCAGTGATAGTGTGAGACATGGAGAGCAGAGTATTGAATGAGCCTTCAAAGAGATGCAAGTAGTTCAGCTAGCTCGAGCAAAACCGAAACCGAAGCGATGAAGAACGGAGCGGGACCTATCGGCACCTGGCGCCCTCTAAATACCGCGCTTGCCCTGCGTACCAGGCTAGGGTTCCGGGCACTGCAGGGTAGGGCATGCTAGTTTTAGCCAGTGCAGACACGCACTTTCTCCACTAAGGAGCCGCTAAAAAGGGGGCTGGTTCATGTATAATGAAGGAAGTTTGAGCATACTCCTTTACACAACTGATAAAAATCTGCATACACCAAATTGCCCTGTGTTTGCCCCTTGCACAATGAGTAAACGGGGTAGACCCGTCATCCTGGCCACTGTGTCACATGCCAGCACCGCATGCAGCTACCTGCACGGTGATGACACCGTATATCAAAAACAGACGTTGGAGAATGTCGACGTCACGGCTTGCGTGACTTGCCCACGATAACAGAAACTCGATGAATGTGATCAGTCACCTCTTGTCGCGTTACACCATAGATTGGAGCCTACCAATACCCTGATAGGCCCCGTTTGAGGCTCCAGCAAGTGGGGTTCCCACCAAGAGCAAGAGGGCCCGCGGCATGATGCAGGTGAAAAAATCCAATTCATCCATGTGTGCATGGTACGTACATAATCACTTGCATATGGGAGAGCTCGGAGGGAGAGCGCCAAAAACCCCTCTAACGGCTTAGATCGAACCGAAAACGGCAATGGCCAGCTCGGCTCTAGTGAGCAACTAAATCGTATCTACGTAGCCGCCACATTGCAAGTATCGAGCGTTGGTGCGCACCGCTCGGGCGGCGCCCCCAGGCGCGAGCGAGGCGGTGGAAAGCAACCCAGCCGCGCCCTTTGGCCCTGGGGCACGCGACAGTAACCGGCGCCCAGCCCAGGGAGCGAACGAACCCACATGCTGGGATCCGTCCATTCCCAGAGCCTAAAATCCCAGCACGTGCAAAGGCGGATCCAGGGGGGCTACTTCCGGTTTGATGATAGATTGCCGTGCTTGCAATGCGGGGGGAGGGTGTGTGCCATTGCTGCTCTAACTCAACCCACTGCGCGTGATCAAATTCCTCAACCTAAGCACACATCACCCTCTCCGCAGACAGGTGGCTTTCTGGCATGACCCCCCCCGGATCTTGATCATATGCATATCATGCATCTGGTGAATGCATGTGCTCGGCGGCGAGACATGCCCCCCTGTTTACATGGCAGTGCGGCAGCACAGAAATGTACAAATCTTGGCCCTGGCCGGGCGCACCCGAGGGTCCGGGCGTATACATGCGGTAAGTTTCAGAGTAAAATTGCTTTATGAGATACAGGGCTATGTTAGGGTGCCGCCACGCCCGTTGCTTGGGCTTATCGGGACTTGCAAGGTTTGTTCGCGAGTTTCGAACCTTGAACCTTGCACTGCTAATCGCAGCTCGGGCAAGGCCGCCCTGAGTTTCACGGTGTCCATGTCGGATCGTGTAGAAAGCAGGTCAGACTTCTGGTGATTTGAGAGTCCACTCGGCCCGCAAAAGTAATTTGTCCTTCGGGCATAGTGAGCCTGCCTTGCCTTGAATGGCGCTCATTTGTGGCGTTTGCTTCCAGCATGTGTGGAACGCCTGCGAGTGCTTGTCGTCGGGCTCAGGTCTACCCTTGCCGCCGGTCAGCCGCGGATTGTTCCGGTGCAGGAAGCACCCTGCAGGCTTCATTGGGTCCTGAAACACACGGAGCTGCAGCCATTCCGGAGGGTCGCCAGAGGGCCGACTACCCCTCACGGGGGAGCAAAGTGCGGGGTTGCCGGCGGGCGGCCTGGTAATCGGCACTATTCTGCTCAGGGCCCCGCTGCCAACATGCCGGCAATGCGGATATTCACCCAGATGCCAGCTGGTCTTCTCCTTCCTCTCCTGGTTGGACGCACGCCGACTCAATGCATGTGTGCCCGTGCTCATGGCTCTCTCCCAAGATTCTAGATTATGGCCACATGCCAGCAGGGGGACTGCGACTTGGCTTGGCTTGACTAGCTAATCTATCGATCATCAACGGTCGCCGTCGGCGATAAGAGCTGGCATCCCGCGTCTCTTGGCCCGGCCGTCCGGCCGCTCCGGCCGCCGGGTCAGCGCCGCAGGCACCCTTACAAGACCGGCACCTTACAAAACCACGCTGCACGGTCACCTAGACATCCAGCTGAGCCCGCTCGCGGCAATTCCGGCTGTGCCCTACTGCGGGCGTGGCGTGGCCTGGCGCTCAGGACCAGACGTTCCCCACACACGCTGTGCCTATCCAACCCCTGGTGCCCTCCTCCTCCTTTCTCCCTTGGCGATTAACGGGTGGGCTGCGCCAGCCCTCAACCCTCTCCCGCGTTCTCCCAGCTCCAGGCCAGGCTGGCCAGGACTGCTAATCGCCCAGTTCCAATCGCCCAGTTCCAACCGCCCAGTTCCAACCGCCAACCCTAACCGCGCGACCGGGGGCCCCAGGAGCGTACCACCGTACCGGCTATCTGGGCTGGCCTGTGGCTAGCGAAATATCTTTCCTGACACCGCCCCATGGCGTCCACCACGATCACTTTGCCATCGCGGAAGAACCCGCGCAGTCTGCAGCAATCGCTACGGAGATCGAGTGGCTCCCCGATAAAATTCTCTCGCTCGGCCCCGCGCCCCGCTAGTGCCTCGTCTACTTCACGGCCTAACAAGGCTCGATTCAGTGACCCGGCGCCGTTAGAACTCGCTGCTGGCGCTCCCGGCGATGTTGTCGCGACGGCTCCACGAGCCACCGGAAAGGCGCCACGTCCCGAGCCACCAGATCCGGCAGTCGCTAGGCCATCTGCAGCGCACGACGCGCCGCCGGCCAACGTAGGCGCGGCGCCGGGCCAGGCAGGAACCGAGGCGCCCGGCCCAGCGCCGCGGGCGAAATCGCGAGTGCCGAAGCGCGCGGGGCCGGCTGCAGAGGAGGCGCTGGCCGCTGAGCCGCCTACACCCGCACAAGCGCGGAGTGGCCCCGCATCGAGCGAGCTGCGGCGGCTCCCGCGGTACTTTTCCCCACCGTCCCCAGGCAGAATATGTACACCGCACCATCACGAGTCTGCTCCGGGGCCGCCCGTGCTGAAGTACCCCGCGCTGGGCGTGCGCGGCGCTGGTGTCGTAGCCGCGGGGTTCTACTCCGCGGCAGACCAGCAGCGGTACCTGGATCGGGCGCCGCGCCGGGCGCCGCGGCGGAAGCGGCGCGCGGTGCAGCGGCGGGTGGTTTGGTCGGACGTGCTCGAATGGTGACGCACCCGCACGCGTGCGCGCTTTATTTATTTATTTAGTCATTTATTTATTTATTTTTTTGTTTGATTGTTTGATTGTTTGATTGTTTGTTTGATTGTGTGCTTGGTTGTTTATATGGGGCGGCAGCCGGCTCTCGTTCCTCGCGACCGTCCTCCACGCAGTAGCTTTAGTAGCTTTCTGCAGCAGCTTTCCGCAGCAGCTGCACCCCGCGGCCGCCATCCCCGAGTGTTATCATTGATGCGAATCCTCGGAAATATTATTCTATCTTGCGAGCACGGCGTATGTATGGTTCTCATTTATTCATTCCAGCTCTGGGATAAAGCGCGGCGCGGCGTGGCGTAGCGTACTTCAACTCACTCTCTGCTCGCAGCCCAGCTTCCTTCCCCAGGACAGCCGCTAGGCGCGTGTTGGAGGCAGACCGCACCCAACCCACCCCACCCACTCACACCAACTAGCCAGCTTTCCATGGCGCCCAGCTGACAAACGTTTCCGTGGTGTATCTCCGGTTGTAAGGCTCCCACACATACCACCATGGTGTTGGCAGATTTGGGGAAGAGCATCAACCAGGCCCTGGGCAATATCACCCGGTCGTCGGGCGATATCGACGAGGCCACGTTCGATGCGATGGTCAACGACATTTCGCGGGCCCTACTCAAGCACGACGTGGGCCTGCAGCAGGTGGCCAAGCTGACGAAAAATATCCGCAAGTCCGTCAACATCAAGGAGACGCCCGCACAGAGCCGCAAGCGCCTCATCCAGAAGGCCGTGTTCGACGAGCTCGTGGCCCTTGTCGACGCCGAGTCGGACGCGGCCAAGCCGAAGAAGGGCAAGCCCAACGTCATCATGTTTGTGGGGTTGCAGGGCGCCGGCAAAACCACCACGTGCACGAAGCTCGCGGTGTACTACCAGCGGCGCGGCTTCCGCGTGGGCCTGGTCTGCGCCGACACCTTCCGTGCCGGCGCCTTTGACCAGCTGAAGCAGAACGCCATCCGCGCCAAGGTGCCGTACTACGGCTCCTACACCGAGCCCGACCCCGTCGAGGTCGCGCGGGCCGGCGTAGAGAAGTTCCGCAAAGATATGTTTGACCTGATCATTGTCGACACAAGTGGGCGGCATCGCCAGGAACAGGAGCTCTTCGACGAAATGGTTCAGATTGGCGAGGTCGTCCGACCCACCCAGACCCTGATGGTCCTGGATGCGTCTATTGGCCAGGCCGCCGAGTCGCAGGCCAAGGCGTTCAAAGAGGCGTCGGGGTTTGGTGCAATTGTTCTGACCAAGATGGACGGCCACGCCAAGGGTGGCGGTGCCATTTCAGCTGTGGCGGCCACACACACCCCTATTGCATTTATCGGTACCGGCGAGCACATCCACGACTTTGAGACGTTCTCACCCCAACAGTTTGTTTCCCGCCTGCTGGGAATAGGTGATATACAGGGCTTGATGGAGCATGTGCAGACTCTCAATCTCGACCAAAAGGACACAATGAAGAACATCCAACAGGGCGTGTTTACTCTGCGGGACTTGCGCTCGCAGATGAGCAACATCATGAAGCTGGGGCCGCTCTCCAAGGTCGCCTCCATGATCCCCGGTATGTCCCAGTTTGCGGATCAGCTGGGCAACGAGGATTCAGACCGCCGGCTCAAGGGTATGATCTTCATCATGGACTCCATGAACGAAAAGGAGCTGGACAGCGATGGCCAGCTGTTCAAGTCCCAGCCCACGCGCGTGGTCCGGGTTGCTCGGGGCTCGGGAACATCCGTGCGTGAGGTCGAGGAGGTGTTATTCCAGCAGAAGATCATGGCCGGCATGGCAAAGAAGATGGGCGGCAAGGATGGCATGATGTCGCGGATGAAGGCCATGCAGCAGGGCAAAGGAGGCCCTCAAATGGAGGCCATGCGCCGGCGCATGCAGCAGATGGGCATGGGGGGCCCCGGCGGTGCCGGCGGCGCGGGCGGCATGCCAGACATGTCTCAGCTCGCGTCCATGATGGGCGGGGCCGGCGGCGCTGGCGGCGGCGGCATGCCCGACATGAGCCAGTTGGCCGGCATGTTTGGCCAGGGCGGCATGCCGTCTATGGGCGATATGATGAACATGGTTAACCAGAACCCCATGCTTAAAAACATGATGCGCCAGTTCGGCGGTCAGTAATTTATGCTCAGTCGTTTTTTTATGTACATGTAGCTGGCCTTTTTCTCTTTTTATGCTTTTATGCTTTTATGCTTTTATGCTTTTATGCTTTTATGCTTTTATGCTTTTATGCTTTTATGCTTTTATGCTTTTATGCTTTTCTGCTTTTATGCTTTTATGCTTTTATGCTTTGATGCCTTTGCTTCTGGGCTCTGCTCCTCCCTCGTTTACCGCAGTTACCGCCAGGGCAGCTTGGGATTCCGGTAGAGCAAATAAATAGACGCGGTTGTCCTTGGCAGCCACGGCAAGCCAGGCTGGAGGAAAGGGCCGGAGGCGCCGGCGCACAGGCGGCGCGAGCACGCGCGTTACGGCCGCATAGCTAATGCCTGCAGCGATGCTGAACTCGGCGAGGGGCACCAAGGCGTCGAGGCTCCACAGCCGCACATGCTTGTCCCATCCCGCGGTGACGATGAGTCCCATGGACGTGTCTACGCGGACAGACGCCGTGCCCCGAATGTCCAGGCGCACGATTGCGGGCTCCGCGGGCGCGTCCAGGGGCGTGCGAACCAATGATTTGTCGGCAGCGACAGACAGCACCGCTGTGCCGTCGAAGGCCACAGACAAGACGGGCTGCTTGTGCGCCTTGACCAGCCACTGGAGCCCCCCAGACACGCTTGAGAAGGCGGCCAGGTGGCCCGACTCGTAGCCTGCCACCAGGAGGGGCGGCGAGTCCACAAACTGGAGTGCCATGACCGTCCCCAATTTGACTTCGTCCTCTGGTAGGTCGAATTCTGGCACAAGACCTTTGAACGGGCGGGCAAAGGGGGACAGGGAATACACATCGACACGATCGGAGCTCAGGGTGGATGGCACAGCAATGGTGGTGGCCGGCTCATTGGTGAGTGCTGCCATGCAGAACGTTAGAGCGTTGACGTCCTGTGAGTGGACGAGCCAGGGCTTGATGTGGGCCGCCGGGTCGGGATTGGCCGCCAACGGGCTTGTGGAAAACAGCGGGTTGGCCTCGAGGCGCCAGATCCGCAGCTTGTTATCGCGGCCCTGGGTCAGCAGCAGGTTGGCGGCCGTCCGAGGCGGGCTCACCACCGCAGACTCTGCGGCCATTCCGGGCCTTTTGGTGACTGTGCCGCCATCGGCTTCTTCTTCTGGGCCAGGGCCCGCGAACTGAGCTTGAGCCGGCGCCGCTGGGCTGCTGGGACAGTTTCCGGTGCCGGAGCCCCCGTTGTCATGTACAGGGACTATCTGGGGAACGTACTTGACCGTCACCACGGCCAGCTCGTGCGCCTGCCATACTGCCATGGGCCGGCGCGAGTCGAGATCCCACCAGACGACCCAGCCGCTGTCGTCGCCCGAGCAGAGATCAACGCCGCCAGGCCCGAAATCGAGGGCCCTGACCGGTGACGCATGCGCCCGCAGAGCGGCGGTCGTGCGAATTGAGGGCGGCGGGCGGAGAATCTTGGATGCTACGGGGCCAGAATCTGTAGAGTCTGTAGAGTCTGTGGAGTCTGTAGAGTCTGTGGAGTCTGTGGAGTCTGTGGAGTCTGCGGAGGTGGAATTTCCAGATCAGCCCGCTCGAGGGTAGGGGTCGTAGCCTGCCCGGTGAATCGGGCTTTCGGGGGGTAGCGGCTGGCTGGCTGCGGGGCGTCCAAACAGCAGGAGAGAATGGAAAAGAATATGGGGGTGTTTGAGCTAGATACTTGGGACTGGCCAAGACATGCAATTCCTTGGCCACGGGTTGCTTGGGCCACTCCTTTTGAGCTATGCTGGGGCGCGCATGCACCGAGCTGGGCTTTCTCCCTGGCGCAGTGCCGGGCAGCACAGCACGGTGCATGGGCAGAATGGGAAGGAGCGTTGGGCTCGCACGGCGCGCCAAGGGCGGCGGCGCTTGGGTCCCACGGCCGCGCAGGGCCGCGCCGCGCTCCTGGGGGTATTTTGCCCACCAGGAACCAACTTAAACAGCTTGAACAACTTTAAAATAGGACAGAGTGTGGGCGTGGCACGCAATGGCCGCGGTACCACTATCTCCCTCGCCAGTCTGCCGGGTGCACTCGCCCGCCTCTCTCCAACAGCAAGCCAGCCGTGCCCTGCCTGCCCTGTCTGCCGCTACCCTCAGGCTGCCTCACACCCAGCAAGGGCAAAGCACCCGGCCGACGAGCCCTCGACCCCACTTGTTGGGCAAGGGTGCCCCGCCATCGTCTATAAGAACATATGTTGCGGGCAGCTTGCGCATCAGGACGTTCTCTCCGTTTGCCGGCGCAGGTTTGCAGTAGAATCTCCAGACAGCCTCCCCGAATGCCGCTCGTAACAATTGCGTCCAGCTTTGCCGACTCGCTCAAAAAGGGCGGCGTGTTCACCGACGTCGTCGACGACTTTGACCAGCGCGCGCTGCTCAGCATCTCCTACGGCAAGAACGACGTGACCATGGGCAACACGCTGACGGTCGCCGAGACGCAGGAGCTGCCCAAGGTCTCGCTCACCTTCCTCGACTCTGCGCCCGACGCCTCCTACACCCTGGTCGTCACCGATCCCGATGCCCCCAAGCGTGGCGATCCCAAGTGGTCCGAGTACTGCCACTACGCCGTGAGCGGGATCCGCCCCGGCGTCGGCGAGGGCGAGGTGCACACCATCGACTTTTCCAAGGCGAGCACGCTCGTGCCCTACATGGGCCCGGGCCCGCCCGAGAAGACGGGCAAGCACCGCTACGTCACGCTGCTGTACAAGGAGGGCAGCAAAAAGCCCGAGGCGCCCGCCGACCGGCCCAACTGGGGCACCGGCCAGCCTGGCAGCGGCGCGCGCCAGTGGGCCGCCAAGTACGACCTCAAGCCCGTGGCCGTAAACTTTTTCCTGGCCCAGAACGAGGTGCAGTAGATTAAACAGGTCTAACAGTATCAACAAGCTAGTAGCTACCATGCCAAACACCGGAGCAGCGGGCTGCCACAACAGCTCCAGCGGGGTGACACACACATATATGTACAAAACAAAACAAAACAAAACAAAACAAAACAAAAGTCAAGAACGACAAAGACGCTGCAATGCAAGGGGAAATAAACAAGGCTCGACCGCTGCTCGGTGTAACAGACCGGCCCGCTATTGCCGGGCGGGCCCCGGCACGGCCGGCACGGCAGGCGTGACCGGCGCGGCCGGCGCGGCCTTGGGCATGCCCACGCGCCAGCGCTTCAGGTGCTCAAGCACAAAAAACGTCACGATTGTCTGCGGGCCCAGCCGCACAAACGCCGGCGTCCAGCCGCGGAACAAGAAGCGCACGCCCTCGCGCTTGATCTGATCCATGACCAGCGACGCCGACAGCTTCTCCTGCGAATTCATGGCCAGCGTCTTGATCACGTCCGCCGGCGAGCACACCGTCGTGGCCACAAAGCCCGCCCACATGCTGGCCAGGAAAAACGTCGACTGGGCGTGCGGGTCGAGGCCGCCGCGGTGGACCAGCCACTGCTTGCCCTTGTCGTAGGAGACGACCTGCGACGCCGTCATCAGCACGCCGCGGATGCTGTTGGGCACGGCGCCGCGAAACAGCGCCGCCACACCCTCCTTTTGAACGATCTTGACCAGCCCGTCGATCGCGTGCTTGTAGTTCCGCCGCTGGTTTGCCGGGAGCGTCCTGTCGTTCTGCATGCGCACGTTGACGAGGTCCGAGGGATTCCCGACCAGCGAGCCCACGAACCCGGAAAACATCGAAATCGGCAGCAGCACGTACGTGGGCGGCGTCGCGCCACCGGGGCCGGCCACGCGCTGCTTGATGGCCTCGTACACGCCAAACCGCGCCGTCGTGTACGTGGCCTGGCGCAGGATGCTCGCGCTCAGCCCATCGTATATGCCCAGAATGCCCTCCTCGCGGACAACGTGGAAAAGCACGCGGAACATGCCGTCCCCGCGCTTTTTGGCCGTCTGCATACGGGCTTTGGCCAGGTCAAGCGGGTGCGTGCACATGGCCGCGACCACGCCACTGGCTCCACCGTACCAGAATCTGATGTTAGTTCCGCAGGCTCGGATTGTCGGGAAATTCTCAAGTTTGCCTACTTACGGATAGTGCGTCCCGCTCATTGACCCGGCAATTTAGCTCGCAATTGACTGCAACCCGGAAAAAATGATTAGTGGGATCCCGCCTACCCTAAACGCTGCACGTTTCCCTGATGTCGCAGATCGCCTGGCCCGGCCCGGCCCTGCGAAAGTTCCGCATATTGCGCAGTTACAAGGCAGTGCCTGCGCAGAAATGCCCCTGGACAGCCTCAGACCGGCGGAGTATCGGCGGGTGGATTCAATGATTTTTTGTAGGGACTAAAAGTGCGATTTCTGAGCTAAGCTGTGTGGAGGTAGCGGCCAGGTTTTGGGTGTGGCGATATCATTAACACACCCCATTTACCTACAAGCTTGTTCCCAATGGCCCAATGGCAAGGCGTTCGGCTACGATTTGGTCATACCGAAAGATTCCAGGTTCGACCCCTGGTTGGGAAGTTGTCCCAGGTTAAACTCCTGGATCTAAGCTTTTTGCTTCGCAGCCGGTAATGGGGCGAGAACGCTTTTATTTTTTCCTTTGCCGGGAGCGCTAGCTGCCAGACATTTCCAATCTATATCAATCATAACACATATTCTATTTTACAGTCGCAAGAGCAATAAATACGGCGTCACACGCCCACGGAGTCGCTGTAGGCGCCCGAGTAATCGAACTCTGCGTCATTGAACTCCGGGCTGTGCTGCGGGTTCGGCGAGCCGGGCGCCCTGCCGTGCTCCATCTTGGCGGTCTGGTTTCCGTGCGGCATGCTACCATGGCCTGGCAGCGGCCCCGCCAAGCCCATCTGGTACGGAACGTTGCCGTGCCCGCCGGGGCCTACCGGACCGCCGGGCCCGCCAAGGGGCCCACCGGGGCCAGCATGGCCAGCATGGCCGGCATGGCCGGCGTGGCCGCCCTGCATTTGGCCGCCAGGCACCTGGCTATGCAGCGCGCCGGGCATCTGCCCCATTGGGCCCATTTGGCCCATGCGGCCCATCTGCCCGCCGGGGCTCTGGCTGGGGAGGGAGCCCGGCGCGTGGCCGTGAATCTGCGGAACCTGCGGAACGTGGGGGACCTGGGGGACCTGGGGGACCTGCGGCGCCTGCGCAGATACCTGTGGAGCCTGGCCGTGGTGACCAGGTATGTGAATTTGCTGCATTTGCTGGAGCTGGACGTCATTCTCGCCCGGAACGGGCCCGCCTCCGGGGCTGGTGGACGGGCCCGCGTCGGCAGTGTTGGCCGGCGCTTGGTAGCGCCGCGGCGTGGCCTCCTCGCGCGGCACAATGTCAATGAGGAAATCAAACATGTCGGACTTTTGCAGCGCCGTGGCGATGTCGCTGCGCTGCAGGGTGCGCCGCTTGGACTCCTCCGCGTGGATCCAGGCACGCATGGTCAGCTCGGTGATGAAAATGTCGCAGCCCTTGGCGAACAGGATCGGCGCCTCAGCGGAAATCATCCGCACGTCGGAGTCGGTCTTCATCACCTTCTTGATGCGGGCCAGCGGCAGGGCCGTCGACTTGAACGTGTCGTGGCCCTGGCCGTTCTCGCCAATGCGCTCTATGTTGTCAATAGCCTGCTGCCAGTAGGCCACCAGCGCCGCCTTGTGGCGGCCCTCAAGGCCCTGCGCGACGTTCGAGAACGCGTCGTCCTCGGCAAGGGGCACCCCGTCATAGCCGTTCTCGTACTCGTCTTCCTCGTTCATCACAAGCTCTGGTTAGGCAAAGGGTAACTAAGTAGGGTGTGGGTTTCTAAGTCGGAGCCGGGGCTGGGGCTGGGAAAGCCAACGGACGGCCTCCACACGCTGCCTGGCCTGGCTCTGAGCCCGCGCGCTCCCGTGACCAGCCCAGGCCCGCCGCCGCCGCTCCCAACGCTCTGCACTCACTGACTGGGCCAAGCCGTTTCACAACCCGCTTTCCTTACTGGGTCCTTAATTTTTTGTGCCAATGCTGGAGACTTTGCTGGACGTGCGCTCCGGGCTCGTCTCGACGGCGGACTACCGCAAGCACCGGAGCTATGCCGGGCGCAAGGCCGCGGCGCTGAGAAAGAAGGCCGGCCTGGCCACGCGGCCGACCAAGCAGGCCTCGCCAAAGCCCAAGGCCGCGGCCGACGCCGAGCACTGGGAAATCGAGCTGTGGCTCGCTGAGCGCGCGTGGGCTGCCGGCAACGAGGCGCGCGCGGCGCTGGGCTCGAACGACAGCCCGCTGCTGCGCAAGCAGGCCGTCGCGAAGCTCGCCAAGGCGGCCAAGCACGCCCGGCGCGCCCTCGAGCTCGCGGCCACCGCCGACTTTTTGTCGCAAAGCGACAGCCTGGGCCTCCACGTGTTCGCGGCCCTGACGGCGGGCGACCTGGCCGCCGAGCAGCACAACTGGCAGCGCCTCGTGGAGCACTACTCCCAGGCCCGCGTGGGCCTGGAGGCCCTGGCCAAGCAGACGCCGCAACAAACCGTGTACAGCGACATGGTCTCGTCGAAAATCGACCCGGCTCTCCGCTTTGCCCTGTCCAAGACATCCAAACTGCGCAAGGCCGACGTGCCCCGCGCGGCTCGCCAGCAGGTGGCCTCCTCGGGCGGCGGCCTGGCCGCCATCGTGACAAGGCTGGAGCCGTCGGTCCTCAGTACAGACCACGTAGAGCCGTCGCGCCAGCTGGGCGCTCTCGAGTGGCGGGGCCACAAGGCCACAGTGGCCGATGCCGACCTCGCCCAGGCAATCTTGTCCGCCCATGCTCAGGAACGGGCCCTGGATCTGCAAGCGGGGCCCACGGCGTTCGACCAGCTGCTGCTGGCCTGGCAGGAGGCAGCCGATATGGTCCACGAACTGATCACAACCCAGGAGGCCCAAGCCAAGTCTGGCAGCGTCGCAGACCAAAACAACTATATTGTCTCCACGTACATCAACTTCCAGGTCCTGTGGCGGCGCATCCAGCGCGACAAGCTGCTGGCCCAAAGCCTCGTTGTCAAGGAGGAGAGCGATGCATTGACGACATTGCGCGACCGTATCCGCGTTTATGATAACATTGTACAGAGTGCGGAAGAAATGGCGGAGCTGCGCGGCGTGTTCAGCGACGAGGACCTGCAACAGTCTATCGAAACCATGTCCGTGTACTTTTCCACGCAACGGAGTGCTACGCTCGCACGCGCCTATCGCTTGGCAGACAAATTCGCCGCGGCGCTCGCGCTTGTCAATGCTGCAACCAATAAATTGTTAAAGGCTAAACCCATCTTGGCCGAGCTCCCGGTGACGCAGAAGGATGTCGACAGCTGGAAAACCGAGCTGCGTACCGAATTGATCCGCACACATGGCCTCGCTGCCGTTGCAAAGCAGGCCCAGACCGACAGAGAGCCTCAGTTTGTGGCCGACGACCTCACACGCTACCCTCAAGGCTCGCCGTCTGAAGTTTTCGGCAGACTGGCTAACTTGAAGCCAACAGTAAAATCCATGCCTGTGAAGCCAGTGTTTTACGACATCGCATACAACTACATCAACTACGCGGACGAGGCGGGCAGCTCCTCAAAGGCAGGGTCTGCGGCAACGGCTTCTCAAGAAAAGACTGCTACCGTTCCCAGCTCTAGTGGTACGCAGGAGCAGGCTGCTGATAAGAAGCGTGGTATTTTTGGTTTCTTGAAAAAATAGCATTTCTAGAATAATAAGGTAAACTAACCGCAGATTGTGTGGCTCTTCCCCAGGCTTCCGCAATGCTGGCACTGCGGGACAATGCCGTGGGCTGTGTGTATGTAGCCGGCCTTTTTTTGGCTCTTCTCTGGGCGATTCCGGAGGGCTGGCTGCCCGCATGCTGACTGGATTTTTCAAACCATCGCTGTGGACGAGAGGGCTAGCCAGCGTTCGCACAAGTAAACCTTTTGGAAGAGCATCGTGGCCGGTTCGCAGAGCGCCAGCCATGAAACGTGGGCCGCTGGTATGGATAGACTGCGAGATGACGGGGCTGGACCATGTCAACGACCGGATCATCGAGATCTGCTGCCTGATCACGGACGAGAAACTGGACCTTGTGGATAGCGAGGGCTACGAAAGCGTGGTTCAGACGCCACAGAACGTCCTGGATGCTATGGGGGAGTGGTGTCAGACCACGCACAAGAACAGCGGGCTGATTGCGCGGATCCAGGCTAGCACCAAAACGCGCGAGCAGGTTGAGGCCGAGCTGCTGGCGTATCTGGAGAAGCGCATGGCCAAAGGCGCGGGCGTGCTGGCGGGCAACACCGTGCACATGGACCGTTTATTTATGCTCAAAGACTTTCCCAAAGTCGTCGACTACCTACATTACCGAATCGTCGACGTGTCGTCGTTCAAGGAGATCGGCCTCCGGCACAACCCGCGGCTGCTGCGCAGTCTGCCGCGTAAAAAAATGACGCACACGGCCCGGGGAGACATTCTCGAGAGCATCGAGGAGATGCGGTGGTACACGCAGAACTATCTTGTCGGCCCTTCACCGGCTGAGGCATCGCCGGCGGCTAAAGCAGCGAGCATTGAGGGCGGTGGTGACGGGGCCAGGGCCAAGGACGACGGCGAGCTCGGGGCCGAGAGTGCGGCTGACAATAGCGGCAAGCGCCCGGCTCCAGAGCTGAATGAGCCTGAAGGCGGCGTGAAGAAGTCGAAATAAATATCTCAATGTAAATAGCATGTTAACAGCATTCGCCAGCGGCCGAGGGAGCAGCAGCGGCAGCGGGCAAACTTGGCTCGGGCAGCGGCGCCTAGGCATCACCTGGTGCTGGCAGCCGGCGCGGGGGCCGGCGCGCGCCGGAACATATCCAGGACCGAGCGGTTGTTTGTGATTTGCACCTTGTCCTTCGGCTTGGCTGCGCCGGCCTTCCGCTTGCCGGGGCCAGCGGCGGGCCCCGGCGTGTGCGACGGTTGCTTGGCTGTGCGCAGCTGTTGGACGGCCAGCGCCTGCGCCCGCGCCGCCTGTAGCTGCTCCACAGCGGCAAAAAGCTCGGAAAAGTCGAGGATCGCCGTGGCGCGCTCGAGCACCGGGCCGCCAAGCCAGGACGACACGAAGCGGAAGGCAGCGTAGCGGTGGACAGCGGCGGCCACGGCGGGCGCGACAGGCTGCGAGGGATCAAGCGGCGCAACCGCGCGCTCGAACGGCGCCAGGAACGACGGCGGCGGCGTGGTGCCGGCCACCAGGGCCCGGAGGAACTCGTCGGCCCGGGGCGTGGACAGGGCAAACACGGTGTCCGGGTCGGGGTTTGCGGGATCGAGGCCGCCGCCCACGACGTCGCAGACCCGCGGAAGGTGGTGCGCGGCCAGGGCGGCCGGCAGCGAGTCGGTCGCCTCGTCTGCGCTCAGCTCGAGCAGCACGTCGAGCGGCAGGCCCGCCGAGGCGTGGGCGAACAGCACCGGCAGCAGCATGAGCAGCGGGTGCACGGGCACGAGCGCGGTGAGGCTGCCTTTGTGCAAGTGCGCGGGTGCTCCGCGGGCGCCGCCGAGGCTGTTGCCCGCCGGGCCGGGCCGTTTTGAAATGAGCAGCGTGCGCTGCACGGCTTTCGGGTGCGCGGTCTCGTCGACCGTCAACAGCTGCCAGACTTTGGTGCCGTCTACGGCAAACTTCGCCGGCTGCCCCGTCTGCGGGTGCTTGAGGACGACAATTTCCACGTCTTTGTCCGCGAGTTCGGGCGGGATTAGGAGCGTGGCCATCGCGACGCGTGCTGTCGTGTCGTGTGCTCGGGGGCAGGGCAGCTCAGTCCAGGCACGCACATGATGCAGGCTGGCGGCCGCTCGGTGGTCCCTGGGGCGCCCACCAAACCCAGCCCTGTGCCAGCCAGCCAGCGTGCCAGCCCATCCCGACGTGTGTGTAAGCAACGCCCTCCCAACCACAAACCCGTATAGAACAGCCTGGAGCGCCAGCTGTCCCCCCTACACTTCCCCGACAAGTATCAAATGGTAAGTTCGCCAAAGGAGCGCGGCGACGCAACCGCGTTGGCCCAAACAGACGCAAAAGATACAATGCCTCTGGCCGCCGCGGCCAGAGCATGTCCACGCCCAACAGCACTAACGCCGAGCGACACAGGCCTTCCGTCCGGCTGGGAAATCCGGCAATCGCGCAGCCGCAAGGTGCCGTACTTCTACAACACGACGTCGGGCGACTCGAAGTGGGAGCCGCCCGAGGGCTCCGACCTGCCCAAGCTCAAGGCGCACCTGGCCGAGCACGCGGCGGCCGCGGACGCCGACAGCAACGCCCCGAAGATCCGGGCGTCGCACCTGCTGATCAAGCACGAGGAGAGCCGCAACCCGTCGTCGTGGAAAGACCCCAAGATCACGCGCTCCAAGGACGAGGCCAAGTCCATCATACTCGGCCACGAGGCGCGCATCCGCGCGGGCGCCTCCTCGCTCGAGGACCTCGCCGGCACAGAGAGCGACTGCTCGAGCGCCCGGCGCGGCGGCGACCTCGGCTACTTTGGCAAGGGCGAGATGCAGAAGGAGTTTGAGGACGCCGCCTTCGACCTCAAGCCCGGCGAGCTGTCGCGCGTCGTCGAGACGTCGTCTGGCTACCACCTAATCGAGCGCACTGCGTGACGCGGGCTCACCGCCCGTCCTCCATCTAAGCTGTTCTGTAGAGAATCGCACGTAAGTAAACGTTCAGCATGGGCCGGCCGGGGGCCTGGTTTTTGCCGCGCTCGAGCGGTGCTGGCCGCTGGCTGCTGATCTGGCAGCTGCTTGGGCATTGATTTGGCCCTGATTTGGCCCTGATTTGGCCCTGGTTTGGCCCTGATTTGGCCCTGATCTGCCTTGGGATTTGCCTCGTGATCTGCCTCCGCTTGGCGCTCTGTGAGATGATGGCGGTCCTGTTGGCCTGCCGCTGGCCTGCCGCTGGTCCGCCGCTGGCCTGTGCCGTTGGCGGGCTGCTCGCGAGCCAGTGCAGGCAGGGCCTGCCCCTAACCTTTGGGGAGCTTTGCACACTCAATGTTTTCCTGTTCGGGGGAGTTTACGCAGAACCCGCCGCCATAGTTTTTATAGTTACTGATTTCACTTGTTTCTTGTTTCTTGTTTCTTGTTTCTTGTTTTTGTTTTGTGTTTTGTGTTTGTTATTTTTTTTTTGCTTTTTGTCCTTTGTTCCTGTTTCAATCTTGGCCCTTCTTTTGGAGCTCCAAATTTGCAGCGTCCGGCGCCGCGTTCGTCTATCGTATCTATCCTGGCCAAGGGCGCGGCGGCAAGTGTAAGCGATCGACTCGCCAGACCCCGTCGATCCAGTCCAAGCACGCTCGCGCACCGCTGCAGTGCCGCGGGCAGCGGCCGTCTCTTCCGTGGTCTCTGAGTGGCTGGCAAGCGTCTGCCTACCCGCAGAACCACCTATTTTGCGAGCGCGCTGGCCCCTTGATTGGTTCTGTTTTGCAGGAGCCACGCGGCCCCAGCCTGGCTGTCAATGGCAGTCGACCGAAGGCCGCACCCCAGGCAGCGAGCGCATCATCGCCAGCAGCATACGTGATCCCCGCATGCATGTGCTGCATGGGAGGTGGCCCACCCAACCCGCTTGAGGGGTGGACAAAGTGGCCAGGCATTTCCGGCACACCATGCGGCACACGAGCAGCCACACAAACTCGAGGACCGCAGAATCTTTTGCTAGAGAGGGTCACAAGTTTGCGGCTGTGTTGCGGTTTTGTCGGCGCTGCGCTACCCCGCTTTGGCCGCAAAATGGCCTGCCGGTCGCTCGCGCGGTTCCCCAGATATCAAGTGGCCCCCCTCCACCTCGATCCCCATGCGCCTGCTGTAACGGCACACTTACCCCGGCCGGCGCGCGGCGCGGCGCCCTAACCGCGCCCTCCGCGGCTGGCTGGGTGGGTGATCCCAACGCCGAGCACGCTACTAATATATAATAGATGCTACGTCGATTGACTAGCCGCCTTCCCTGGACTAGCTTCAAGCCCGCACCGCATCGCTTCTTCTCGTTCTCTCCTTCTGCAATGTGCTCCGTCCACTCTGGTGCAGGCACGCCAGCGCCGGCCCGCCAGGTCCTGCCCGCCGACGTCGTCCCCAAGCACTACCGGCTGCGACTCGACCCCGACCTTGAAAAATTCACGTACTCGGGCAGCGTCGAGATCGATTTCGATGTCAAGAACAAGACAGACTCGATTTCGCTCAACATTCTCGACCTCGACATTCTGAGCGCCGAGGCGAACGGCAAAAAGGCAGTTTCTTCCGCCCACGACGAGGACCAGCAGAAAATCACCTGGACCTTCGCCGATGCCCTCAATGCGGGTGACGCCGGCACGCTCAAGGTGGACTTCAACGGTACTCTCAACGACCACCTGGCTGGCTTCTACCGCAGTGTCCACAAGGACGAAAACGGCCAGCAGCAGGTCGTGGCCACCACCCAGATGGAGCCGACCGACGCCCGTCGCGCCTTCCCGTGCTTTGACGAGCCCTCGCTGAAGGCCACGTTCGACATCTCGCTCGCGGCCGCGCCCAAGTACACTGTGCTCTCCAACTCGGACGTCAAGAGCACCGAGAAGCTTGATGGCAACAAGGTGCTCACGCACTTCAACACCACGCCCAAGATGTCCACGTATTTGGTCGCGTTTGTGGTGGGTGAACTGAAGTATGTCGAGAGCAACGACTTCCGCGTCCCCGTGCGCGTATACGCCACGCCCGGGTTCGAGAAGCGCTGCCAGTTCTCGGCCGACCTGGCCGCCAAGACCCTCGCCTTTTTTGAGAAGACCTTTGAGCAAAAGTACCCTTTGCCCAAGCTAGATATGATTGGTATCCACGACTTCAGTGCAGGTGCCATGGAGAACTGGGGTCTCGTCACTTACCGGAACGTTGATCTCTTCTACGAGGAGGGCAAAGACTCCGCTGCTACCAAGATCCGTGTGGCCGAGGTTGTGCAGCACGAGCTTGCCCACCAGTGGTTTGGCAACTTGGTCACCATGGAATGGTGGGACGGCTTGTGGCTGAACGAAGGTTTTGCTACCTGGATGTCCTGGTACTCGGGCAACAACTTCTTCCCTGACTGGAAGGTGTGGGAGACCTATGTCTCCACCTCCTACCAGGGCTGCCTGGATCTTGATGGCCTGCGCTCGTCCCATCCCATCCAGGTGCCCGTCGCGCGCGCTGACGAAATTAACCAGATCTTTGACGCCATTTCCTACCTGAAAGGCTCGTGCGTGATCCGTATGGTCTCGCAGTACTTGGGTGAGGATGTTTTTATCAAGGGTATTGCCGCATATCTCAAGAAGCATGCCTATGGAAATACCAAGACTGATGATTTGTGGAGTGCGCTCTCTGAGGTGTCTGGCAAGGATGTCAAGGGCCAGATGGAGATCTGGACTCGCGACATCGGTTACCCTGTCATCACTGTTGAAGAAACCGACAAGGGTAAGGTCGCGACCGTGCAGCTGACGCAAAACCGTTACCTGGCCACTGCGGATGTCAAGGAAGATGAAGACAAGACTCTTTACCCGGTGTGGCTGGGTGTGCGCGGCGACGACGGCAAGATCGACTCTAGCAAGGTGCTGACTGGGCGCAACACTAGCTTTGAGGTGTCCTCGGACTTTTACAAGATCAACGCTGACCAGAATGGTATTTTCCGTGTCAAATATCCTGCTGAGCGTGTGCAGAAGTTGGCTGAGGAGGGTGCCAAGGGCAAGAATAGCCGCCTGACCAACGAGGACCGGATCGGTATTGTCAGTGACCTTAGTGCTCTTGCTGGTGGGTACTCGCCCACGGGACCTCTCCTGTCGCTTATCAACACCTGGAAGTCATCGGAGACTGAGGCGAACGTGTGGTCAATCATTCTACGCTTTTTGAGCAGCCTGAGGGGCACTTGGCTCTTTGAGGACGAGGCAACTGTGGAGGCTATCCGCAAGTTCCGCGAATCTGTGGTCGTTCCCAAGGCCAAGGAGGTGGGCTGGACCTTCTCTGACTCGGATAGCATGCAGACCCAGTCGCTGAAGGCCGATCTGTTCGCTGCCTCAGTGAACGTTAACAACCCTGAGTTCGTCAAGACGGCTCTTGATCTTTATGCCAAGGGCTTTGACGCCATTCATGCCAACCTGCGTGGCAGCGTATACGTTGCAGTTGCTAAAAACGGCACCACTGAACAGTGGGAGCAACTGCTTAAGCACTACACGGACGGCACAAACGGCATCAGCGGTAACCAGGCTCTTGGCGCATTGGCCACGACCAAAGACTTTGATCTCAAACGCAAGCTGCTGACCTACGTGCTTGATGGCACTATCCGTACTCAGGATGCGTACATGGCGATGTCGGGCTTTGTGACCGACAAGGATAGTCTGGACCTCGCCTGGAAATGGATCCAGAGCGAGTGGCCTCGCCTGACCGAGCGCTTCCCGCCGTCCCTGGGCTTGCTGGCCCGCTTTGCTGGTCTCCCCGGCGCTTTCACCAAGCAGAGTCAGCTAGACGCTGTGGAGAAGTTCTTCGCGACCAAGGACCTCAAGGGCGTGGACCAGCAGGTGCGCATCAGTCAGGACCGAATCCGCAAGAGTATTGGCTGGCTCAGCAAGAGCTCCGGCGAAGTGGAGGCCTGGCTCAAGCAGAACAACTTTTTTTGAGCAGGCATGATAGATATGTCTGCAGGTAGCTTCGATATATAGGTGTTTATCACATGTGCAGCATAGATTCTAATTTGACGCGGCGCGAAGGTCGGTGAAGTGCTGGCTATACTGGGGGCAACTAAAGAGAAGTCAACTGGTATTTAGTTGCATAGCAAGTGAACCTACTGGCAATGCTGCACGAATCATTCCCCGTAATCTACTGCTTTTCGCCCTCTCCACTGGACGCGTCAAACGCCGCACCGTAGGCTAGCCTAGACTAGACCCTGGGTATCTGAGCCCGCCCACCCCGCCTGTTGCTCCCTTCTCTCCGCTGCCCACACCCCTGGGCGCGCGCCCCTGGGCGCGGCTGCAGTCGGCCGGCCCCTTCCCCTCTGCCCTCGCTTTTACAATGGGGACAACCCCACACTCCTGCCAGCCTTAGTCACATGGCGGACTCCGCTGGCGGGGCTGACGACCTGAGGACGGCGAGCAGCGACGACAATTTCATTCTAGAGCTGTCACTGGACGGTACGATCAAGTATATTTCCCAGACATGGATCAATATATCTGGCGTCTCCGCGGCGCAGATGATCGGCAGGCCGATCCGCGACACCATAGTTGGCCACCCTCTGGACAAGCGGGTGTTTGAGGACGCGTTGGCCCAGTTAGAGACAGATGAAGAGAAGAGCGCGCGGGTACTTTTCTCAATTCAGCGGCCCACAAAGCCCGCTATTGATTTGGGCAAAGACGGACCTCAAATCCCCGCAACACAGTCTGAAACGCCCAGCACTCCCACGCTGGCCAGCTCAGAGCCCCCACGCAGACACAAGAGCTCCGTTGGCGCAGCAGACGTGTTTTCTGCAACGCCTTTTGAGCTTGATACGCTCGAAAATGCGTCAGAAGACCTCCTTGAGCTGGAGGGCCAAGGCGTGCTGGTCAACCACCCAGATGGCCACGCATACTCTCTGTGGGTCATCAAGCCCTACGTTCCACAGGCATGGAACGACACATTTGGCCTGCCCGATGCCCTCAAGCGGGCCGTGGGGTTTGGAGCAGAGGTGCTGTCGACATTTCTTGAAGACCTGGCCCAGAGTGTGCGCACGTCGGCTAACTTTGTGCCTGCTCCACCCCAAGAATTGTGCAGAATCTGCGAGCGTTTCATTCAGACTTGGTACTTTGAAAAGCACTCTTCGTTGTGCATGATTGAGAGCAGGATTGAGGACCGCATCATTGAGTTTCACGAAGCTCTTATTGAGCACAGATCTCTCCTCAACTCTATGGCAAGCCGCTTACCTGGCCAACCAGCCCTGTACAAGGGTCTTCCATTGCCCACCTCCAACAAGCAGCGCTCTTTATCTGCATCAGGGAATAAGTTTGCTGTCCGAATCTCGTCCCCATTAGCTACCCCACGCCGTAGCGAGGAGCCGGATAATGCCGCGATTGCTGATATGATTGAGGTAACCGAGACCGCGCTGTCAATTGATATTCCAGAGGATGCGCAATCTTCCAATGGCGGGCACGAGCAAGAAGTATCGAGTCCTGACGAGCCGGTGCCGCCCAGCTTGGGTAATGATCCTGAGACGCACACGAATCACTTTTCAGAAACGCATAGAGACCCACCTGCTAAAATACCCGTCACGCTCACCGTGGCGCGGCCGGACGAGGTCGAAGCGGAAGGCCAGGTCGATGGAGATGCCGATGTCACTGTGGATAGCTCGCATGCCGGCGACGTTACTGTTATGGTAACTCCTCATCGCCGTACTTCTGAGAGCTCAGAGGACTACAGCCAATTTGACGATCGACTGCTTGTCCTTATCAAACAGGTCGAGGGCTGGACACCTGTACCATCGGATAACCTGGCGGTGCGCGCGCTGGGCGCAGATACCCAAGACCTTGTCCGGAAAAAGGCTGCCGCTGTTGTTCGCATGAAACATTTTATCCAGTACTCGCGTCGTCTCCATCACGAGATCGAGAATTTGGTTCTAGAGGCAATCAATAATACAATTGCCAGAGCAACGGCTGATATGGAGGAGGAAACGAGCGAAATGACGCGAGCAATATCACGACGAAGTGCACATACTGAAGCAGATGTGACGGAATTCGACACAGATACGGATGAAGATGCGAGAGGGGAAGTCAGAGAAAACACCAGCAGGGATCGTGAAAGGACCGCCTCGCCCAGCATTTTGCTGAGATCATTTTCTGGATCCAGCTCAGATCACAAACGACATGATTCAACCTCGCGTTCTTCAGTATTCCTGCCTGCCCTAGCGACTCGGCCGTCTATGTCGCCAGTTAGACGACGGTCTTCTGCTGCTAGTCAACAAGGTGATTCTCCTACGTGTTCGCCTTGGCATTCGCCTCTCAATTCACCAAAAATTTCGCCATGGCCAGCGGCACCGCATCCAAGTCATCGAAGCATGTCTTCATTGGCTCTAAGCGGTCGGCTGCCGCAATCCAGCATTGGCAGCATTACAAGCCTACCCTCCCCAGGAGCTCAGTCTGCTTCTCCCATGAGCTCATTTGCCTCACCTCGGCAGCGTGAACGGAGCCAATCTTCAATATCGAGCCATCTTGGGTCTTCTGATGAAGAGGGACGCCGAATGTCAAACAGCAAATCGAATATTTCCAAGGCATCGCCGCCTAGTATACGTGACTATGAAGTGATTCGTCCTGTGAGCCGGGGCGCATTCGGTGTAGTTTATCTTGCTCGGAAAAAACTTACCGGCGAATATTTTGCAATAAAATCGTTGAAAAAGTCTGACATGGTGGAAAAAAACCAAGTGGGCAATGTCCGTGCTGAAAGGGCCATCATGATGTCGACGTCAGATTCTCCGTTCGTGGCCAAACTTTATTTCACCTTCCAAAGCCCTGGTTATTTGTACATGGTTATGGAGTACGTCAGTGGCGGAGATTGCGCTTCGCTTCTGCGGGCTTTGGGCTCTTTGCCTGAGGATTGGTCCCGCCAGTACATTGCGGAGACAATAGTTGCGGTAAACTCACTACATGAACAGGGAATTATCCATCGCGATTTGAAGCCAGATAATATTCTTATAACGCTTGAAGGCCATTTGAAGCTGTCTGATTTTGGTCTTAGCGTTAAAGGCGCCAAACGTAGAAATGCGCGTTACCGCTTGGATGACCTGGAGAGAGACAACGAGCATGGAAAAGCTACGACAACATTCGGCAATGATGGTCCTGAAATGAGTCCCACTGCAGGTTCTTTAGATAGCTCTGGCAGCTATTTTTCTGACGCTTTGTCAGGCAAAAATCCGCATGGTGGAAAGCAGCATCGGGTCGGAGGAACGCCAGATTATCTCGCCCCTGAGACCCTTGAGGGCGAGGAACAAGATGTAACCACAGATTGGTGGTCACTTGGGTGCATTCTTTTCGAGTTCTGTTACGGTTACCCTCCGTTCAACGATGAAACGCCCCAGCTTGTATTCGAAAATATTCTGGCTAGGAGAATTTCGTGGCCTGATTTAGAACCTGAACACGATATCCGTCGAGAGACCCGCGATCTTATTGAGCGTTTGCTCTGCCGGGACCCTGCAAAACGACTTGGGGCCAATGGTGTGCATGAACTCAAGGAGCACGATTTTTTCCAAGCGATTGACTGGGAGCACTTATACGATGCCCCTGCTCCATTCATGCCTGATATTTCACACCCGGAGAACACTGACTACTTTGATTCTCGTGGGGCAACCATGGACGAGTTTGAGGGGCATGATGAGCTGTCTCTTGATGCTAGTGGTTCTGGTGGCTGGCTACGGCAAGTTGAGCAGAATCGGCGTCGGGGATCAGGGGAGTCTAGTTGTGATACCCCGCGGAGTACCCATAGCACTGCAAGCAGCAGCGCTGTCAGCGCTCATAGTCTTACACCTGTTCAAACGGAGAGCGTTGAGGCTCCCCGTATCAGGGAGAGTGTCAGTGATGCGGGTGCTAGTCATACTCTCCTGCCAAGCATCCGAACTAGTGGCCTGAGCTCCAATAGCACTGGCGACTCGGTTGCAAGTGATCCATTGCCACTACCTCCGAGTAGCGCGCGTCGGCCGAGCCGCTTGGGAGAGAGTCCAGGGGGTGAGTTTGGTTCGTTTTCGTTCCGAAATCTGCCCGTGTTGGAACGGGCGAATCATGAGGTCATCTCCAAGCTAAGAACTGAAACAAGCGGTCGCCGGCTATCGGTGTCATCATCGGTAATGAGTAGCCCAGGCGGAGCCAGTGCGCGGAGCGAAGGGTCTCCGTTGTCGTCGGCAATGGACCACAGCCCGAATTCGTCTGATACTGAGGACTTTCGTAGTGCTGCTCTGCTTCGAGTCAACAGACGGCGAAATGAGAGCCGCAAGTCCTTTTCGCATTTATCCTCTTTGTCGTCGTCTTCATCGTCTGGGCCGACCCAGTCGCCAGTCCAGGAGGTCCAAGGGCTCCCTTTGGACGTTCTAATGGGTATTGGGCGGGTCAGTGAGCGACAAAAGATCGAGGCGCACTTGGAGAAAATGAGGTGCAACTCTGTGGGCTGCAGTAGCGCCGATGAACTGATCCGTCGGGCCCTGAGTCCTGTCAAGTTTGACGTGATCCTGATCGACGATGCCCTGGATGGGGTGCTGAACAGCGCCGAGGTGGCGCGCGTGATCAAGTCAACTATGCACACGAATTCGATGACACCAGTGATCAAACTCACGCAACGTGCGGCTGAAAATGTCGGTAAGCCGTTTGCTGGTGGCTTGCAGGCGCCCGTTACGGAGGCCGCCTTGGAGGAGACGCTGAAGCGGTACTCATCCTGGCAAGAAAAGGTGTAATTTATTTCTGCATTTGAGCATTTATTTACAAAGAGAAACACTAAAAAAGAAATATCATGCGGGCCACTGCTAGAGGAGGTTCTTTTCTCTGAGAATATCCAGCACGGGTGTTTTGGAGTCGACGCGGGCCAGCCTGCGCGAGCGGTCGAGGTGCTCGAGCGCGGCGTCCGGCTTGGCGTCGTGCCGGTAGTCCAGCACGAGATCGGACTCGACGACGGTTTTCTCGAGGCCGGGCAGGGTGTCCGGGGTGACGCCGTCGATTAGGAACCGGCTGCGGCCCTGCGCCACGAGCGGCTGGAGCTGGGCGGCCGGATCGGGCCCCAGCTTGACAAACTCGAAGCCATGCTCTTTGGCCAGGCGCTCGGCCTCGCCGCGCGAGTCGCCCATGACGAAGATGATGCTCACTCTGCGCTGGAACGGGTCCAGGGCCCCGTCCGGCAAGGTTCTGTCCGGCTTGATCAGGTAGCTGGCCAACGCGAGGCCGCCCAGCAGGAACAGGAGCCCGAGGCCGCGCGGGCCCCTTTTGGCGGGGCTTGGCGACGTGCTGCCCGCAGCCGCGGCCGGCGCGGCGGCCACTGGGGGCGCTTTTGGCCGGATCACACTCAGCGCCCTGGCACCCCGCATTCTTGGCCAGACCGTTGGGAAGCTGCGGCTGCTGGTGGTGATGGCGATGGTGGCCTAGAAAGGTAAGCAAAAACGGACGAGGATCAGAGGGGGGACCCCCAGGTACAGTACAGGACAGTACAGTAACGGGCCGGCGGGAGCATGCGTGACCGCCAAGCGGGAAAAACGCACACATTTGGTACAACGAATTAGAAAGTAAAGCGTACGCTGGCTACGGGAAAACCGGTCTGCACAAATCTATTTGAATCAAGTTTATTTGGATCGAGTCTATTTGTACTCGCCCTTGCTGTAGGGCAGCAGCACGTCGTCACTGTAGCGCAGCACCTTGCCGTGGATGTCGGAGCCGGCGTGCACGGCCAGGTTGCCGTAGAGAATGCCCGAGTCGCGCGGGTCGACGAGCTGCTTGTTCTTCCACAGATCGATGAACTTCTTGGACAGCTCGGGCCCCATCTTCTCCGCGTGCTCGTTGCGGATGCGGGCGACCATGTCCGAGTCAACGATGCCCGGGGCAACGGAGACGGCGGTGATTGCGGACTCCTCGGCGGCCAGCGTGCCGACAAAGTGGTTGAGCGCGGCCTTGGAGCCGCCGTAGGCGCCCCACAGCGGATAGAACGCCAGCGCGGCGCCGCTGGTCACGTAGATGGCGCGGCCGCCGGCGGCCCGCAGCGCGGGCAGCAGCGCCCGGGTCAGGGCCACGATGGAAAACAGATTCACGTCGTAGACGCGCTGCCACTCGTCGATGTGGGCTTCGTCAATGCGGTCGACGGCCTCGAGCACGCCCGCGTTGAACACCGCGCCATTGAGCGCGGCGCCCGCGGCGGCCCGGATCTTCTCGACCGTCTCGGGCTGCGTGACGTCGCCCTGGACCAGCGTGAAGTTGGCGTGCTCAATGCTGCCCGCGCGGCGCGACACGCCAATGACGCGCGCGCCGGTACTCAGAAGGTACTTGGCCGTCCACAGCCCGATGCCCGAGGAGGTTCCTGTAACTACGTAGCTCGACATGGAAATTGGTGCGTTCGGAGGGTTGCGGAGTTAAGGTGGACGGCGGCCGGCCGCCGGAGAAGGTGGGCTTGGCGCCGGGCCACTCTGCAGGCGAGCTGCAGGCACATGCCGCTGGGCCCACCGGCCGCAGACCCGGCAGGCGAGGCAGCGAGGCAGCGAGGCAAGCGAGGAGGGCGTTGAAATAGCGCTGCCTGAGGTGCCACAAGAGCCAAGATCAAATCAACGATAGAGAGAAGTAACAAAACGCCAAAACAATAAACTTAAAACACAAGATGACCAGACAGGACAAGAAAAGCAGAACAAAACCAAACTGAGCAAAACCAAACCAAACCAAACAAATAAAACCAAACAAATAAAACCAAACAAAACAAAACAAAACAAATAAAAAAAGGATAAAAAAACAAACATAACATACACCTTTGCTCTTGGATCTTCTCTCGCGCACGTACCTCTCCCGCTCCCATCACAGCCAGATAACCCAGCAGGTGGTTTTAGATTCCCAGCTTGACTAACCAGACCGCGCAGCTCTCCAAACGCTCGTTCATCCCCCTCGGCGGATAATGTCCAAGCAGGGCGACAACGAGGCGGAGCGCGAGCGTCCGCGGTCGCGTGACGGAATAGGGACGTTCCGAGCTGCCGTGGCGGTCGCCGCGTCCGAGACCGGCCCCGGACAGGGCCCTGGACAGGGCCCGCCGGCGGC